>BSAI01000101.1:25072189-25119999 GCA_036245035.1 Adrianichthys oophorus
ATAATAATAATAATAATAATAATAATAATAATAATAATAATAAAATAAACAAGAAATAAGGAGAATGACTTTCATTTCAAAATCCTAACAATGTATTTGTTTACATTTTTTCTTTTATTATTCTATGTTCAAAGCAAAACAGCAGAACTCTTTGCTTTTTGTATAGGAAATATTGAAAGAAACCTTTGAACAGCCTTCTTTCATCATGGCAACTTGGAAGAGCTCAGCTATTTTTTTTGCTGTCGAGAGAACTAGGTAAGGCAAGTAAAACACCAGCTCGTTCAATGATTGCCTGCTGGTGGAAAGAAACTGAAAAGATAAATGACTTTGTTCTTCACAGACTCGCAGCAGAACAGAAACTCCTTTAATATTTTATTTTTTTTGTCCTAGAATGAAAACATGTTGATGAGGTTTGCTGAATCATGTCACGGCTAGACTGCACATCTATGGATACGTGAAGAATGTGGTTCTTCTTGTCTTCAAATTTGGCTAAATGAAACTCAGGAAATGGAACACACATGTAGTCAAAGTTAAAGCTACCTCAAATAGAAACCAATAAAGATGTAATGGACAAGCTGGAATGGGGAGGACTGAAAGATGAGGTTGAGATTGGAGAGGGACCGCGAGCTACTGGGAGGTTATTTCTCCCTTCAGCATCTGGGTGAAGTTCATTAAGCAAAGGTTCTGATGCAGAGGGACTTTGTTACACACCAGAGGAGATTAAAATGGAGATGGTTGATGCTGCAGCAGCAAGGTCACAGTTCATCTTGCGGGCCGGGGACTTGGAGACCGGAAATGGGGATGAGGAAGTTGATGGGAACAATGGGGATTCACGGAAAGCCAGTGTTTTGTCTACTTGCACAATGAGTTCAAGACAGACAAGAGCCAGCAATGTCAGATGTAAAATGCAAAGAGAATTCCCCAAATCCAATCAGTTTAATCTGCTAAAACAACATTTTGCATCACAGTGGTCACTTGTTTATCACAGGAGTGAAGTTCTAACAATAACCCCCAATAGGTCAAATCTGCACAGTAGTTACATTTGTTTTTTTTTTAATAATTAATATGGATGTTTTAAGGCAAACCCCACACAACACATTTAATACACTTTTCTATCTCGTTCAAACACTCTCAAAGTTGAAACTTTTATAGTAAAAAAAAAGTCCAGTATTACAAAATGAAACCAAGCAATTCTAAGAAATCAAAGATTTACACATAATTATCAAGCATTCTGTAAAGCTGCGATCACACTGGATGCAATTTGTTTGTCAGGGACGTCAAGTTTCAATAGTAAGTCAATGTAAAGATCAGAGGTCTGGTTTTGAGGGTTGACCGCAGCGCAGCAGTCTAGGAGCAGTGCGTTTCAAGCGTTGTGGTGACATGTTTTCTGTGGTCAAATATCTAAACTTTGGCGAAGAATTTGTATCACATCAACCAATCCAGAACTCAACTTTGATCCTTGACGTGTTGATGACGTGATCAGCAGGTGGAGTCCAAAACCAACATTGAGGAATATCTGTTGTTTAAGATATTTTTCCTATTTGTATCGAGACAATAATATTGAGCAGGGACTATTTCCTTCCCAGGACTAATGCGGGACAGCAAGTCGTCAAACTGGGTCACAGAGAGACAGAAGTATTGCTGAAAGCGGCCATCATTCAGGCACAGCTCCAGCAGTAGATGGTGAACCTCACCGTACCGGGAGAGACTCGGAATGATGTCTTGAACACAGACATGAAGATGTGAGATGTTTAGAAGTCACGGGCTTGGCAGAGCCTGTCTTGATTGCTGTTTTGAGAAGGTGGAGAACACCCTGGACCGGACGCAAGTCTGTCACAGGGCACACAATCAGTCCCACACACACTTACACATGCAGAGCTATAGACACCAATCAACCTATGAATCATGTTTTTGCCAGACTTTGCGTAGAGAGAAACTGCAAACTCCACACAGAAAGGCCCCAGACAGGGTTTGAACCAGGGTGTTCTTGCTGTGAGGCAAGCACTCTGCCCACAACCCTTGGTTTCCATTAAAGTAATCCAAGTTAAACTTGAACAAACAGCCTCAAATTATTAATTTTTCTTTACCAAATGTCACTGTTGGGACAAAGCAGTCAGGCAGGTCATGTTTTCCCAACATCTGCCAAACTCAGACTCATCTGTCACTCTGCCAAACAGAGGAGTGTGCTTCATCACTCTACTGAACATATTTCCTCTTCCACAGTCCAGTGATCCTGTACTTCACACCACTCTATTGGACTTTTGGCTTCAGACATGTGCACGAAGCTCCTCGGCCAAAGCCTGTTCCATTAAGCGTCTACTGCACAGTTTTTTGCTTACATTGAAGCCAGTGACACAGTAAAGCTTTTATTTCGTCACTAATCCTACTTTTTGATTCCTTGTGGCCTGCTGCTTGACGATCTGTTGCTTTGAAAGCACCTTTAGTTATTAAAAGATGTTTGACTCTTAGATTTCTTACATTTTCTTCATCCACTATTTGCTATAGGGTCAGGTGTGACCCACCCCATAGAACAATGTGGGACACAAGCATGGTTTTGTGTGATATCACTGTGAGATGCTGGTCCAAACATCAGTCAAATATTTTTTTCTATGCATCTTTGAGTAAAATACTACATGCAATCTACATTTTCCATTCTGGTGTCATATTAAAAAGATTTTGAAATTAAAAAAAAAAACTACATTTTCAGATGCTCTTGCAATAAATACATTTAAAGACCCACTCCGATCATCTCTTGATCTATTTTCAAAGCATTCCTAGTGGTATTTTTATTCATGATTATACCGCTTTTAGAAAAACTCAGAAAATCTGTGTTGTTTTCAAGGACAATTGGTGCGGAGTAAGCCGACCCCATCACCCAACTGTTTACGTTCTCTCTTGCAAGCTTGCAGCCCCTTTACACCCCAACCTAACATTAGCGGTGCAACAAAAATGGCGAACAATATTGACAGGCTTGCAAACAACATTTTTTGGTCTGCTCCTGATTTACAACGATTTGGATAAAGAAATACTTTTCATCAGAGTGGATATTAAAGAAGTCGTAACATTCATTCGACACAGACATTTATCTTGTTTTATTTCCTCCCAGTGTCCCAGTTCTTTATCTGCATTTCTCTCCGCTGCCCCCGATCCCACCATGTGATTTAAACACATCAAAGATGATTTACACAATCTCAGCCAGAAATAATGTTCCTTCAAAGCAATAATCTATGGCTTTCAACAATCAGTGGCGTGCTGTGTATGTGAAAGAGTTAAGGATTTGTAATAAAGCGTGACAGTGGTTCTACATGAATGAAACTCTCCATAAAGGCCTGTCAGATTAGGTGTGCCAAATCCTCAGTCTGGATTTATCATTATTATTATTATTGTGGGCCATGGAACGCTGGTTAATGCTGCTTGCATGCAGATGAGTGGCCTGACGGCGAACCGTCACATCAGATCACACTCCATTAAGTTTCACTGTGGAACGAGTGCCCCTCGCATAGCTTTGTATGTCCATTTATGTGTGGAAGGTTACAATTTCTGTGCAGAAAAGTCGAGAGAACGGATGATGTTTTGACGGGCAGCTCTGGTCTTTGAACCATTTTCCCCTTATGGACTTCAATAAGAATAAGCACACGTTTTACCCATGAGAGAAAAGGCATTGAGACGATTCAGACTCTTTATGAACACAGGGAGTCTACAGGAGTGGACAGCTGCAATAATCCATATTCCAGTCTCTCTCAAAGATGCTGACACTAGATGTTCTAAAGTGAGTGTATTTGTTTTCCAAAAAAAAAAAAAAAACATCCTTGTACACACTACACCAGCAAACACTCCAGAATCTGCTAAAACTCACTTTCATCTCAAGCTTGCTGGCATCTTCATTTTCTCTTGTTTTTTAATCTAACGACTTGTTTTCGCTCGCGACTTGCTGTTCTAATTTTTTCCCCTACTCTTTCCTGCTCTTTGCAATTTTTCATCTCTCCTTCAGCCCAATTCTTCTGCCTCTCTCTCCACAGTGCTCTTTTTCAAAAGGCACATGTGGCAACTTTGCACAAATACATGCGCAAATCATCGCAGCAAAACTGCGGAGTGGAAGATGTGAGAGATTAAAAACATTGTCTAGAGGTGTTTAAAGGATCTTGACTTTTACTGTGCAATGCTGAGTCATAGTTTGTAGGAAGTTTTGCATGAAAGCTCAGATGTTCAAGCATATTGGCTGAAGGGAAGGAGGTTAGAGAGGAGATAAGCTCGACTTCAGAGCAGCGGAGCAAAATATTTGAGATGAACACACAGAATAAAACTTTAATGACTTACTCTGCCTGGCAAATAAGATGTGAATAGTTTGGTGTTTATTGCAGTGTAATGGTGTGAGACCTGTTGATATTTTCTTTACAATCTTAAATGCAAAATTTCTTTTCACATTTGTATTATTCTTGAAATCTGCACACTGTGTGGTTCAATTATAAGATAGGAATCACAGTCAGGTAAAGAGGAAACCTTGAGTTGTTTTTTTTAGCATTTTCTTTCATCCAATTTAAGAACACAGAGGATCTGATGAGTCCATCCAAATAGAAACACTTTAGTTTCCACAAAATTGACTTGGCTGATTTTGAAAAATATGTTGTATGCATTTTCAAATAAAAAAATAGTTTTAGCTTTTCCTTTTTTCCCATCCGCTCCAACAAGAAATGTATACAAACATAAAAAAAGTAAATAAAGTTGACACAAAGAGGTTTATGCAAATGCACACCACCTGTTGTTCGAGCTGAATCTGTCCAGCACAAGAGGCCTTCAGCTTCAATCTGTTCTCTCAGTTTCTGGACTGGATAACATTTTTTTTTTAATAAAAAATAGTTTAATGTCACGATAATAAATAAAATGGTTGCTAATCATCATAAAACACAAACAATTCCAAGGTCCCGTTCATTTTACAATCACAAAACAAACAAAAAAAGTGATTTTGATAATTGTCTCCTTTAGAAGTATTCTTCATATTTAACATCTTAAAGTGGTGGAGAAACATTTGTTTTTGTATTTGTTTTGTTGTTTAACCTGCAGTGTTACATTTTTGGACAATTTTCATCTGAAGATATCTTTACCCTGGAGAACCCCACAGCTTTGTTCTTCTGTGTTTTTTAAGTTCATTTTGACATTTCTTTTGTTTGTTTGATCATTTTGGGGATCAGCAATTTACCACAGTCACCAAAATAATAATTCATTCATTCTCCAATCTGCTTTATCCCTTTCGGGGTCACAAGGTTGCCAGAGCCTAACCCGGCTACTCATGGGCGAAGGCAGGGTACACCCCTGGACTGGTCGCCAGTCTGTCGCAGGGGCCACAATCACACACCCATACACACTCACATCCACACCTAGGAACAATTTAGAGTAACCAATTAACCTGTGAAGCATGTTTTTGGACGGTGGGAGGAAGCCGGAGTACCCGGAGAAAACCCACGCATGCACGGGGAGAACATGCAAACTCCACACAGAAAGGTCCCCCAGCCAGGACTTGAACCGGGAACCTTCTTGCTGTGAGGCAGGAGCGCTAACCACTGCGCCACCGTGCAGCCCCAAAATAATAATTTAAAATTAAAATAGAATTAAAAAATGAAAACAATGGGAAAAAGTGGCCAAATATGAACAGGTGGATTCTCCAGGGTTCAAATCTGATTTTATAATAGATGAGAACAATGTGGTTGAAAGAAATTTCAAAAACTGGTAAAATTTATTAAAAGAGCTTTATTTTTAGAATAATTTTGGTAACCATCTGTTTGGATGACAAATGTCGAAGGTCACATCTACAGGCAATCACTGCACCAATACTGCTTTTTGCCTTCAGCTGGTACCAGTGTCAGGCTCACATATACCGTCGCACTGCATCCCTGCAGATGGCACATAGCAGCACGCCTGCATTTCCTAGTCTAAGCGGCTGGCACATTTTATTTTGTTTATTTTTTTCAGTGAGACCAAAGAATTTCAGAATATTTCTCTGCAGATTCTTTCAGCTAATTGCATCAACTCATCTGTTTGCATTCCTGGTTGCAAAGCAAATGATTGACTATATTAATTATTTCAATTGTAAGCTTGCTTTGAGTAAACCAACCCAACTTGAATGAAAGACTGATGGATAGTGAAGTTTATCGTTTGGGGATCCAGTGATTTCAATTTAAGCTTCCATAAGGGCTTTTTTTTTTATCATATATGTATGTTTGATTTCAAATCCATGAGGCCAACATACTGACACACAGACAAACTCAACATAAAAACAAAGACATCCCTGTTAGTAAAAGAGACAGTGGAGACTAAATTACAAGAACAGAGAGGTGAGGTGTTAGCTAAACAAGAGCCAACATCACTTCTGAAGAAGATGGATGACAGAAACTAAATGAAATGCCACTCAGGGTAATAGCAAAGAGCCAGCATCAGGAAAGCGGGTCACTTGAATTGCAAGAGATGTTCCTAAGTGGCTTTACCCCCGGGCCTCGTGGATTCACGCTTCCTCCTCAAGAGTCAATAATATCAGCTCTAGAAAGCATTGACTCTATCATTCACTGTATAAACAGGCATTAGGAGCTTGTTTAAACATTTTCTGTGTAGTTTGCAGGAGATCAACCACCTCACCGGCTTTGGTTATTGCTTTTTCTCCCTGGATTATTTGCTCTGCATGCAGAAACACCTGCCTCCATGCTGGTATCATGTAGGTGAGTGTGTACTCTGTCAGGATTTGTCTTGTATACCTGATGCTCTGACCTCTTCATTTTGTGTGTGCTCCCTTTCTCATGAAATTCCCTCCTCCCCCTCTCTATGACCTGAATTAGACTGTTTTTTTTTTTGTTTTTTTCACTGAGCAGAACAATTCGCTCCAGCGTATTAGCATGTAGCCTGTGCAAAAAAAAAAGAAAAAAGAAGAAAATCCTGCTTGGGCTCCTCCTCCTTGGAATAGACCCTCATCGTTTATTCTCTCCATTACCAGCTTAGGGTGTCATCTTCATGTACCTTCATTTTTCCATCATAATTCGCTCATTTCTCCATGTGACTCTTTTTATTGTTGTCTCTCCACATCTGTCTCCATTTTCGTTACCCATCCTTTCCTTCCGCTCACCATTAGCTGCCTCTTCTCCTTGCTGATGCCCACACTTCACTGCCCCTGTTGCTGGAGAGCACTGAAAGAAGGGAGCAGCATGCTTCATTTAATGACAATAATTAATTCTACTGATCTTAATGAGCCAAATCACTCACATGCTCGAAAAAGAGACTAAAGGAGAAAAAAAAAGGGATGAGGGAGGGAAAGCATGAGGCGAGTGCCTCTCATCCTTTATTATTTGTAAATGCAGCACTGTCTGCTAACCGGGGTTATTGAACTGCTTGGATAAAGCATCTGCAAAATACTAATCTTGCTTAGTTACCAAAAAAATCGCATTGGCTGTTTGAGTATCAACCTCCTCCACGTAACCAGATGATCCCTCACCCACTGCAGGTTACATGATTGATCCCTGACAGACAGAGGCACATGTTTAACCAGTGCTTAACACGGCCCCCATTAACATGACCATAAAGAAGGTTCCTGCCTCTTTGCTGCCGCCGCCATCATCAGCTGTGCTCCAAACATAGCTGCTGCTGTGACTTTTACCCTGAAAGCTGTTTTCAGAGCCAGAAGCCAAGAACAACCTTTCAGGTCAGCACCGCACTCATATAACCCAAAGGCAGTTTGGTCTCTGCTGTTCACCCCAGACTGCTTTACCAGGCTCCGTTTAGACTGCTGAACAGCCTATAACAAAAACGTTTAATTTCTCATCAGTGTGCAGCTGAAATGCAGATCAGGGCCACATTTTCTTAACAGCATCATGTGGACAAAGATAACTGTAAAATCTATTTTACAGCTCTTTTCACCTTAAGAGCCATTTCCCAAAAGCCCAGTACATCCAAAGAAGCTTTTAAATTTTATGAGACTTCATTCTTTCTCAAGCTGAGAGAACAGCTTTTATTTTTAACATTATTGTTGTTTTACATTGATCTGAATGCTAGCATTTAATTTAAAAGAAGAAAAAAAAACATCATTGTTTTACCTTTGGAGAGACATATGCTGCCATCCATTGGAGTGACATCTGTTATGTCTGCTGATAACTACTGTTTTCATATGACCAAAGTACTAGTTATTAAAAAGACAAGTTCCTCCCAGATATTTTTTTAGATTCTTTTTGAGAGAAAACCCTAACAGAATTCAACATTTGATGCAAGTTTTAGAATATAAGTTATTTAGAATGTTTGAAATATAAAATGTTCGCTTTTTTATAGTATTTGATATTTTGTTTAGTTCATTTTGCTTCATTTTAATGTGTCAATCAGGTTTCAGGTCCTGAGTCATAACACTTTCTAAGTACTTTTCTGTATAAGTACATTTTCATTATATGGGAAAAAAAAAAAATCACAATTATTCTGTGCAACAACTGTGCGACAAAGTAGACTGTGTGCAGACTCTGCGACAACGTAGACTCAGGTGAGACAGTTCAGGTGTGGTGACTCAGGCAAACCAACTTAGGCAAGGCAGCTCGGGTAAGTCGATGCAGACATTTGACTCAGGCATGACGATTAGGGTTTGAAGTTCAGACACACAGCTTAGGACATGTACACTCACTGCTCTTGACTGCTGATCAGGAAAGTAACCTCAGGGGTCTTCTGGCATGTGGAGAAGATGGCCATGAAGATTAACAAAGGGGACTTGGATGATGAAGCTGCATGTAGGAATGGCGACGTTCCGGCCAAGACTGAGTACAATGAGCCAGCATTTATAGGAGGGGAACAGGTGGCAGGAGTAACAGCTATCAGCAGCACCACCTGCTGCAGCTCAGCCAGAGGCAGCAGCCCAGGCTGCAGTCTTGAAATTTTGTGACATTGTACACGGGCTATTTTCTTCAAATTTGAACAAAAATCTATATTCCTTAAAGAAATTTTATAAAAACATAATTTCTATTCATAAATGCATTTTGCTGACTTTTTGTCCAGTTTGTGACCCAAACAAAAATTTAGAGTCTAATCATTTATAAACATGTAGTTTTCTGTCATCTCATCTCTTGTAGAGAAATTACGTTCTTTTTATTATTCACATTTATTCTAGGAGTTTTTATTTTTATTTATTTTTTGTCAGACAAATGATTTTTCCTTCACCGTTGTTCTACTTGGCTTCTGTTCCTGAAATTGAGTTTCCCATCAAATAGTAACTGTCGTGAAGTATTGAAGTATAAAAAAAAATTATTTTATACAAAGATTATTTTGTTGACTAACTATTCCAAGGAGAGGAAAGGACAGAGATCTAACTTCTGATGTTTGTTTTACCCTCAACTGTATAAAAGAGGGAGATCCTGAACTTAAAAAAAGAAATAAAAAATGAATGACTGCAATAAGCCACATAAGTCAGAAAGGTTTGACTGCAGTATTACATCATTATGTCCACTGTTGCAGCACCTTTCCGGCTCTCTGATATTTCAAACGGAGGTACGCAGGCTCACGAGTGATGTCTTGCTGCCATAGCTGACCCGTTACGTTGCTTGAAAGGCAGTGATTATTTTGGCAAGCTAGCGAGACGAAAACACAGAGGCCCAAACAATAGCGGGAGGTCACCTTGATGCAGCTGCCTCCCAGAGACACACAGCTCTGTGGAGTGTTCGAAAGAGGAGAAAATGACTCAATTACCAGCAGACATGCAGTGGAGAGCTGGGGGAAAGGAGGGAGCAATGCAGGCAGAAAGATTGAGGGGGAGGGACAGCATTTCCATGTGTTTAACATCCGCATTTGATCAGAAGCGAGCTCTAGATGGCTAATAAAAACAGTCGAAGTCCTTAAAGGGCCTTTGTCACTTGAAATAGTTCAAATAAAATAGTTCAAATGGTGTCATAACTTTGCTCAATCTTTGTTTTTGGAGCCACACTGCGTTCGTTGTTTTAAAAAAATTCATAATTTCAAATGAATTGTAAGAATGTCATCATATGTGGCACCCTAATACAATTGCAGTCTGACTAAATAACACAGATTTATTGCTGTTTTATAGTCAAATTTGCAAAGATAAACTTTTGATCTAATTTTTTTCTTGTGAGAAATAGCTGTAGTTCTGCAGCACAAAACAGCAAAGATATGGGGTGCATGTATGAATATGAGTGTTTTCAGCGAAAAAGTAATAAATAACTTCAAAAAAGCGTATTTTTGTATCTTTGTGAATTACTCTTCCTGCTCATGCATTTGATCATTTCTATTAAAAAGGGTTAACGTGTGGGTTAATGTGCTTGTCAATTCTGTATTTTCAGAATTTTTGTAGGGCTCGTGTTCCTGGACAGCAGTGGCCCCAAGTGATGACCGTGGCCCCATTCTGCCAGATAAAGCAATGACTTGGTGTTTCAAAGCCCCCTGAATACTTAAAAAGAGCTCATCATTTCAACCACCCCAGCTTTTCTGAAATCTTCGAACAAATTGGTGACAATCTCAGAAATTGAAATTGAGTGTAAACTAAAAACCTTCGTGAAAACACCCATTTGTTCCTTAGATTTTAAAAAACGAACAACCGCTGCATCACACACGGAATGCTTTTTTGCCACTGAAAAAGTAAAGACTGTGCAAACACTCCAGACAGTATCTCACAGCTTTGTTTTCTTATGAATTTTTAAGCAGTGTCAGACATTGAGTCAGCGGTCACCAGCGTCGACAGAGCTTATAGTCTTCTCCCTGCCATGCCGTATGTCTTCAACTCTTTGAAAGTAAATGCAGAGGCTGTGTCTGGAGTGTCCTCACACCGACACTCCAACTCCATTTGTCTCTGCAGGACAAGTTAATGATTCTAATGAGAATAAAGACTTATACGGAGAGGGAGAAAAAGACGGAGGGAGAAGGAGAGAGATGGGGGATGGTGGGGAGACAATCAGATGTCCAGCCTTTGGCAATGACAAAGTGGAGCAATTATGCATGAAGGCTATGACACTGACTGTGGCATCACCTCTTCTGCTGATCTGTTAAAAAGTGAACATGCTCTACAAATTCAGCAAGGCGCTCGGCCGGGCAGGCAGACAGGCAGGCATACGAATAAGCAGACACACATCTCCCTGTCAAACACATTCAAGGACTTAGATGATTGTTCTTTGACAAGTTAACACATCCGTGCACCCACGAACACGTCACTGCCTGGTGCAAACACTTGACAGGTCAGCAGAGGGTCGGAGCTCAGCTCCAATCTCTCACTTAGTGGCCGTATTTGGCGCAAAGATCAAAGTGATTCCAGGATCAGTTCTTCATAGATGTCATTTCTCCCCCCCACATGCAAAGCTTACCCTTTAACACGGCGGGGCCATGCCACCCTTCTGCTCTTTTGCACATGCCTGTTGCAGCTCTGGTTTGCAAAATCCCATTAAATTCCCACTCTGATCATATTTAGATCGATTTTCAAAGTGTTCCCAAAATCTTTTAATGATGATTATGCTGTTTTTTGCCAAAATCTAAACTCCCGTGTTGTTTTCAAGGACATAATTTCTGCAGAGCGGCAGTAGTTCATTAGAAATTTTGCCTCTGAATTGTGGACAGGATAATTGGCACAAAGTAAGCCCACTTCCACATCCCATCATCCATCCAAAATAACAGTTGAAAAGGATTTTTAAAATGATTTTCTTAGTTCCTGTGCTTTTATAAACTTATTAAAGTAATTAAGTACTTATTTGTTTGCTTGTTTATCTTTGGCAGCAGAGAGAGCCAGACTTAAGCAGTGCTGTGCTTTTTGACACTGAGTGGGAACAAAATCTCCACAACTCAATAGTAAACAAAACAAAAAATGTATTAGTGGATTTTGGAAGGTCGATAAACACCTTTTCAATCCACTGCAGGACTGCAGATATCCAAATGTTTACCTGGACAGCAGATCGGCACTGAGGCTATTCAGGAGACAGGACAATGCAGACTTTATTGGTGATGGTAGGAACATTTGGTGCTTCCAAATAGATGGTGTACATTCTAATTGTTTAGTGCAGAAACCAGCCTTTTTTAGTGAGCAGAACCTCAATTAAGGTCAAAGATACTCTGCTAGAGAATGAACATCAATATAATATTCTGTCATAATAATTGTTTATATATACGTACATTTCATTTTTACTTGTTCTAATTCTCATGTTTTTTTTTTTAAAGTTTATTTCACATAAAAGACTACAGATGAAATATAAGCTTTTGGCTAACTCTGGTGCAGTTACAGAGATGCTTTTTCATGTGCAATGTTGCTTTCAAATGAACCAATAAATACACAATGTTCTGTCTTTATCAGTGATTTTACGTCTTGGCAAAAACTGAAGGGCCAGACAGTGTCAACTTACTCGTGAGTAAGAAGCATTGGGCCTTAGTCAAATGCACCTGTATGGTGCTGTGGGTTTTTAGGTTCTCCAGGCCCACCACACTCCAGTCATTAGTAAGGGTGCAAGTACTGGCGCATTATATGCAAATTCTGCACACACAGTGTGTGCATGTGCCCATAAGATTCTTCACCAACTTCACTTTTACTCACTTTTAGGTGTTGACTAAGTGTCCACTACAACCTGCAGCACGCCCGTAGCAAAATTCTGAATGAACATTTTTGTTCTATTAGTTCATTGAGCGGTCAACAACTTTAATATTTCATGTGGGCCACCTGCGTGCCCAGGTTTGCCCATTTTTCACCTGCAGACAGCTGGTATCCACCCATAAGGATAGTTGTGACCAAGATTATAGGCACTGCTGGATAGAACACCAACTTAACAGCTCCCTCTGAAGGGGCACTTCCCCTTGTTCAAAAATGGGACTAAAATCCAGTAGCTAATATAACATTTCAATCACTGGGTATTTTAGCAAAAACATGGAGAATGGTTAGGCACTTTTAAAAAAAAGTCTTTTTAATTTACTTAAATTCTGATTTTAGATTATATTTTCAAAGAAGATGCCAAGTCACATAAAAAAATGAAGCATCTTAATTTACAACTACTTGCATTTCTTTTTCTCCTAAACACATTGTGTTTAATATGCTGGGATTTTATGTGATGATGCTCTGAAAAGGTCAAAAGCTCTTTGCAACATCAAGCAAATGCAGAGAAGTTTTCTTATCCTTAAACAAGCACTATAGCCTCATCTACATCCAGACACTCCATTACCTCCTAATATTAACTAATGCAGAGGTTTCAAAATGCTTAAATTTCACAAAAAAGTTGGAAGACCTTTAAAACTCACAACATTACTGTTTTAGTCTGCAGTTCCTGAAACAAATACTTTTTGTTATCATGAATTAGCTACATTTACTTAAAGAGCTGACCTTTATCTTCACACTTAACTTATTTGCCTGTTTACAAAAATTATGTATACTTCTAACCAAAAGATAAGGCAGCAAAATGCTGTCACTAAGTCAACTAAGCACACATAGGTTAGTAAAGGTCATGCTCTGCAGTTTCTTCATTACTTTGACTTGTATTTAAACTAGTTAGTGTTTTTGGAGACACAGAAGATTTTCTAGTCTTACTTTTTTTTTTTAAATCAGACACACATGAACAGTGTAATTAAAGCCTGAAGTAGGAGAGGCCCATTGACAACATGCTGTAAATGGCCAATGGGTGAAACAAAGTAAAGTGATTTTTGTCGAGTCCACCTGATGGTCCAACCACATGCCGATCAAAGAAACATGCCCCCCATGAAGCAATAATTTGAGCTTTGATGAAAATCAACCCAACTTAACCAAATTTTAAAGTCTTCATTCTGAAATATGGTCTTTTGAAGAACTGCAGCATTTTAAATTAATCTTTTTTTTTTTTAATTGTTTAAAATTCATTACAGCTTATTGACCACTCATTTTAGGATGGATTAAATATTGTTTTCTGTAAAGACATGCTTTATAATTGTCATTATCCAAACAGTACAATTAAAGTCTGTAAATTATTTTTAAAAAGCCTGGTTAGTTTGCTGGAACTTCATAAGTTAGCTGTTAAAAAACAGTTTGTGTGCTGAGAAATTTAATCAGGAGAAAAAAAAAATAAAACAGTTTATAGAATAGAATTATTTTTGTGATCCTTGTACAAAGTGCTCCGTCTTACAACCATTCTGAAGGACAATCAAAAAGGTAAAAAAAAGTTAAGATGAAGAGCCTAATGTTTAACCTACTTCAGAGGTGTCACATAGATGCAGAAGAATGGAAATGATTCCTTTTCAACCATATTTTCATCAACTCTCCCTCTAATGGACAGAAAGTACAGCACCAAAGACGGCAGAGCAACTGATAGCCAATTACCAAACTATGCTTTGTCTCATTCAGGCATTCAGGCCAGGTCACAGTGTGCAAGCATGCACAAACATGCAAGTGCATCACTCGGGGGACGGATTATGATCAAATAGATCGAATGAGGGCGTCTCTATGGACCCCGTCAGCTGCTGAGGGAGGTTAATGGGGGTTCAGCAGTGCACAGAGATTTCCCACTATGTAATACATTATCTGTGAAGCTGCAGATATTGTAAAGGAAAAAGGAGATAATTTAGAAAATTGGTGCTATATTTACTTAAAGCTTTAGGCTAATCCAGGGAAAGGCTAGTGCTGATACAAGTGCAACCCTAAAGTGGGGTGTGTGACTGAGAGAAGAGGAGTGTTAAACAAAACTCTGAACTTTAACTGAACTGGGAAAAATAGTGAGTTGTGTAACCAGAAGAGACAGATGACTTAATCATTTCTTTTTTTTAACAGAAAAGTGAGAGTGGAAAGGGAGATTTGGGAGGGGATGAACATGCAAGACAATGGGATGACAGAGAGATGAATAAGAGGGTTAATGGCGGTGGGTGTGTGACCAGTGAGTGCGTTTGAAACTGCGACAAAATATTTACCACAACAACAAAAAACAAATAAAAGAAGCACAGGAAATGGGTTGGAAATTAAAAAAAATTTTGAATTAAGTTAATAAGAGATCCAAGGAAGCAATAAATAACAACAGAAAAAAGAACAACATATTGAAGTAATGAACATGCAGGCTCAAATAAAGAACAAAAAGACAACATTAGTCAAACTCCTTTCTTTCTAATTGTCTTTATTTATGTGGAATTTGTAGTCCCACAGTTCCTTGTCGCTTCACAAATGCTTTTATTATTGATTTAATTCAGTCCAATCACAGATCCCGCAACCGAACTGGGAGCGATTCAGAAGCTCCTTCAAATCTGATTAGGGTTGTGAACAAATTTTAAAAAAGTATAAGATGCAGAGTGACACAAGTACACACACCGATCTGCAGGTTTAATGACAAATGCCAACAGAAAGTATCTCCTTTGTCTGTCTGAACAAAGCCACGGCAGAAAAAAATCTGAGCCATGAAAGCTGGACAAATACAGTTGAATAAATAACAAACAGATTACGACATACTGAAAGCCAACAAGCCGTAAAAGTAGGACTGGATGATTCATATTTTGTTGTGTCCTCTGTTTAAACAATTTCTTTCAGTTTGCCATAATATTAAACAATAAACAAGAAAAAGTACTTCTGACAGACTTTATTAAAAAAAACCTCCTTAACTTGGATGATGTCCTATTTCTGTTTATATTTTTAATCTACTAAGATTTGAAGAAACACAAACGAAACATATAAATTAAATTTTCATTTTACAACAAACTATTAAGAATTATCACAAGAAGTATCTATCCATTATTTTTGAAATAAAAAATATTAAATTCACAGATTTAGGAAGGTATTATCCTTGACCACTAATCAAAGGGGCTAAATCAATAAATACATTTAATATATATTTCAATATATTTTTAAAAATATTTTAAAGTCATATTACGTTTAACCTAAGGAGTCCAAACTTGTTGGAGTTCTCAACCTGTTGTCTTTTTATTTATTTTTTTAGACAAAAAAGTGTATGCTTTATTATTTAATTAAGTAAAAGGGGCAGAAATAATAAGTTATCGGCTGTCTGTTTCCCTTTTATTGTCACAAAAAAAAGAGTTGCATTTTGTATTATTTTATTTTTGTAAAAAAATGTTGTGAGAAATAATAATACATAAATAAAATAAAAATAAATAATATAAAATAGTCAAAGTAAGTAAGGGAACTGTAACTTCTGGGCAGAACATTAGTTAATTTTAAAAAAGGGTTTGGAGCCTTTAGGACTAAAGCAAAAAAATTGCATCCTACGAAAGAACACCAAACTGCAAAACTTTTGCAAGAGCTGCAAAATCTCAATTACATTAAAAAAACAAAATAAAAAAAAAACAAAAACAAAAAAAACACTTGTTTATGTTTTTGTGGAGATTAAACATTTTACTTTCAAAAATTAGCTTTTAAAATTTTACAATAATTCAATTATAACAGTGTTCTATGTTTCACTACTGTTTATACATGTTTCTTATAAAATGAAATTCATCAACAACAAACTAACCTATTCTTTTTTTCAAACATTTTTAAACAAGTCAATGGCACCAGAGTTTCAGGTTGCAGAACCCCTTTGAATATTTGAAGGTCCTTTTATCCCTTCTGGACGCCAACCTTCACAATAAAAGCTCCACAATAAAAACGGACATGTTTAGTAACAACATGACTTTGAAATATGAGGAGAACAATAAAAGAAACTAAACTGAAAAATAAAAGCCACATTATATAACCACCCTAAATTATGTTCCATGTTTGAAAGTCAGCCAGCACCAGAATGTGCTGCATGACTGATGAACATACAAAAAAACAAAGGAGCGAGTCCGCTGTGCAGCCGGGGTATCAACACTTGATTATCTTCCCCATGTGCAGCACACTCTTAAGCAGGACTAAATCAGACAACTTCATTAGCATATCATCTGCATAATAGCTCAGCTACAGCAAGGACATTTTCCTGCTTCATGGCTTGATTTAAAAGGAGGGGGCAGGACTGTTTGCTTTACATTTATGCTATTGATTAAAATAATATGGCCCCTTTAAATGAATAGAATATAGTGGTCATAACTAAAAGAGAAAGTCTTTCGTGCTAACCTTTTTTTTTTTATCAAAGCTGTTGAAAGTGTTTCAGTGATCCATCTTTTTTTTTTTTTTCTTTCTGTTACACAATAGAGCAAGAAGAGCAAATACAATTTAAACGCAATTTAAAAATTGGAAAAATTTGGGCTGTTTTTGGAGAATTTAAGTAACGCATCCAATATATATTTTTTTGTAATTTAAGGAAAATACAAAGAACACACACTGAAGGATTTAAAAGGTTTTGTAATTCCCAAAGAATGAAAGTCATTCCACAAAAGCGCTGTGCTTTGTGCCTCATCACACAAAAGTCTGCCCTTGGCAAGTACTAAAAGCTTGGTTGCTTTCACCTTTCATTTCACATTTTGATTTATCCAATGCAGCTTTCTTTCTGCCTCTATAACATTTTGCATTGTGACTTTAAAGTTGAAAGAATCTGGAGTCATTTGATTCTATCCCACATCATTCTCTTCTTTTTGCATTAAATGCTTTCTTCGTGGTTTACAGCTAAAATGAGCCATCACCTCAGTCCTGTCATCTATGCTGAAGTATTTGAAGCTATTTAACACCCATAAATAGGAAACCAGTGAAGCCAGAGAAAGAAAAAATATTTATTTGCCAGAGTTTATGCCAAGGTGAAACAAAGAAAAGACAAAGAAAGACTCGTTAAAAGATCTGTATGCTCTTCTTTTCGCATTGGGGGCCCTCTTTTCAATCTGAAACTTATTTGGAAAAGTAAATGTAATGACTATTCTTTATAAATATGTTATTCAAATTAAATGTTCATTCAATTGCATTGTTATACACCATGGTAGCGGTTTATTCTATCACATTTCAGTTAGCTTGTGTTGTCTCCACACAGTTGCTGTCCATTACAAGAGCCACCGGACGCCAGTTAACCGCTTGCCAAAAGATAAATAAAAAGCGAGCACTCTGCGCTGCAACTAAGGCCTCACCCAACAGTTTCTCATTCTTTGCCCTTTTTTGCATCTTGCTCTTCTTATGTGAGTAGTGCAACAAGCACAATGTTCTCTCTTCTTGGTATTCTTCTCAGCATCAACTACAGTTCCTCAAAACGCAGATCTTGGAGTTGCTTTCAGCATCATGATGAGTTTTGTACAGCATCAATGCAATCTCCCTGACGTCCGGTCAGTGCCGGACTTCCAACCCATGTCAACAAGCCTCATTGAGTGCCTGTGTTGCTACTGTATAACTTCTAACAAATGGACGGTGGCAGTAGGACAGTAGCATGGGGGCATGGAGGATGGAAGTCTGAAATTGGCTGACCGTTAGGCAATTTGGGGGACGTTAGAGACCATCCTATCAATCAATTATCTCACCGCTGCCTTCCTGTCACCCGTTTGTCACTGACTGCCACCGCAATGTGACCTTGAAATGTGTCCGGAGCGTCCAATGACTGATGTCAACTTTTAGAGAAAAATTGTCCGATTGCAGTAAAATTTGAACTTTTTCTTTAAACCTCACTGGCCACTGAGTGCCATGCAAAAATGTACAGTAAGTGCCGCTTCCCTTGCATTTAGGTCACTGTATAATGGCATTTTGGGATATGTAACCATAGCCTAAGTCACAAAAAATGTGATCAATGTAATCATGTTTAAAGGCAGATTATCTGTCAACAAGTAAGTCCCCACTATCATACACACACAAAAAGAAACATTTATCAAATATGAGCTTATTTTGGTAGAAATTAACCACAGTTAAAAGCACAGATGTAGAAAAATCAGGAAATCTAATTCGCCAATCACATTTATTGAGATGTCATCTTCTGATTAAATTATAACTTTATTTAAAGCTAAAAAAATAAGGACAGAGAAATATAGTGCATTAGTCTCCTGCTGCTTCACATGTCTGACCGTTTTGGTTTCCTCTGTCATTGACACTGTGGCTGTTAAATTTCCTCACAATTTAAAAAAAAAGTTATCTTTAGGAAATTACACTCAACTTGTGTGCTAACCATGACCATAGGCAGCGTAATCATGGTGCACTTTAATGCCCAAATATCTATTGTTGAGACTGTGAAGTCCTAATAGTTGAGTCCCAAACAAAAGGTTGTTTGTTGGTATTGTCTTCCCTACAGGTCCTGGCTTTTAAATCAAAGGTTGTGTTTTTCAAAGTAAGATCAACACTTTTTAGTTTTACTGTTAGAAAACGTAAAGAAACAAAATGATTTTTGGTTCAGGTTTCAAAAAGCAGTGGAAGCAAACAACGTTTCTTTGTTGGCACTACTTCAGTACAGTTTTTTTCTGCAAAGCTGTTTTCACTTCATCTGTTTTCTTAACTTCCTGACAGTCCATCTGTTTTCACACTGCAACAGCATCTCACATCCAACATTCACCTGGAGAGACCTAAGTAAGAAACTTTCACACCTGCCAGACCATTTAAGATTACTAACAGCTCTGGTATATAAAGGTTTTTTGTTACTATGAAGCTCAACATACACTTTTCCTAAACTATCAAAGCAGAGTAATTAGATTCGATTCTGTTGAACTTGTTCAAAATTTGAATGCCAGTCTGTAATATAAGCTCCTCCAGTCATGGCCTAAAATTGTTTCAATGTTTAAACATTAACCTGCCTCATTTATCCACAACTTCCCCAAACGTGACCATTCATAAACAATAAGAACAATTACATGAAGAAAAATTCTGGTAGCTTAGAGCAGTGGTCCCCAACCCCCCGGTCCCGGATCGGTAATGGTACGTGGGACACAAGAAAAAAAAGATTACGACCTTCCTTTTTTCCGCTTTACTAACAATCCAATACTAAAGGAAGTTTTTTTTGGAAAACTACTGGATTTTCCCCACCAAGTCGCTTGATCACGTGTCTAAAATCTTTTTAAAACTTTTTTAAAGCGGATGTCCCTATCTCTAAATGCAAACCCCCATGCTGGAAAAGTTAACAAAAAACAAACATATTTGGAAAGTTGCTTATTCTAGAAAAGATCTAAAGAAAAAACAGAAGAAGAGACTTCAACTTCAAAATGAAATTTAACAGACAAAAAGCTGAAGTCTTTACCACAAATGATGCTTGTTCCCACAGATCACGATAATAATGTATAATATTTAGCTATTGGTTGTCTAATGTTACGAGGATGTTGCTAATAAAGTTGCTCAAACTGAGGATTTACTGTCAGGATTATATTTAGAAAATGCCAGTTTTAGTTTTAGTTTCACTTTTGCACTTATAGTTACATCTTAAAAGTTAGATGAGGCCAAAGGCTGCAATTTCACATTTTAATGGTCCCTACATGAAAATTTGTTGTTTAAATAAAGTTTAAAGTAGCTTTGGATATTTTACAGAGGATGACAACTTTACCCTCAAAGGTTAAGGCAAACTAGAGGCTAAAGAAAAAAAAAAAGAATGCCCACTTCAACCTCATACAGATCGGTCAGCATAAACATTAGCTGTCATTCAAACAGACCTGAAAAACAATTGAGATCCACTGGTTTTGAGTCATCAGATAGCTAATGCAATAAGAACGAAAACATGCACGTGCTTCATCAGAATATCTCATAAGAAAATTGATCAGATTTTTGGGAGTCCTTGTTAAAGATAAAGCACATAAGTTTGGCCATAAGCCACATTTTTTTCACCACTGTAAGAAATACTAGATGTTATTGCCACTGCAGGGAAACTCACAGGCTCATCTAGGGAAGACTCAATAACAGGATGGGTCACTTTCCTTTGTTTTACATGGATTTCATATTAAATTGAATGCGAAGGCAGATCAAGCCATCACTCAGGATCTATTTCTACAGATGTGTGCTTTCAGTTTTGGTTTCAGTAGCCAAAAATCCTCCTTTAGTAGACCAATCCTCAAATCTCTTACAAAATATTAACATTAACAGACTTATTTTTATTATTAGTGAAGATAGCATTAACTGCATTTTAAAAACATAAAAAATGAGTCACTCAAATATAACAAGTGACAGCTGATCTGTTTTCTCCATCATTCATATTTCCTTCCGCTGTGAAATGTCGACATTTTTGCAATCGTCCAGGTTCCTAAAACCATAAAAACTGAAAAAGAAAAAAAACAGACAATCTGAAGTGATTCTTTGAATATAAAAGAAATTACAGGAACAAAAAGATGTTCTGAATTTCTAACATTTTGCTGCCACGTTTGTTTACTTTCTCCTTGGTGTGAACACATATGCATGGCTGCAGCCATCACATCTACACATGTCACCCTTTTGCACAAACACACTAGCTCCCAAGTCCTCCCATACTTAGACTCTCACAACGCAGGCCTTCCAGCCATATCTTAACCTAATTCTTCGCATAAATCCTACTTGTAAGATTTCAGGCGTTTCACAAACAATGCTTAACATTTCAGAGGCTTTCTGCAAAACGTGTTTGGCTTTTTTTTCCACAAACAAACATGTGGCACATTGTGCTTTTATGATTATCAGATGACAGCTAAACTGTCAGTTTGAAAGAAAATGTACTTCCTCTTTCCATTACAAATGTGCGTAGCATCTTTTGTTTTGCTGCAGCTGTGGAACAGTTGTGTGCACAGATAAAAAAAAAAACCAGTACATTTTCAGAGTTAATGTCAGCATTTTATATAAATAAGACACTTTGACTTATAGAAACATCCTTTAAGAGATAAGCTGCAATGCACGAATCTATGAACAAATATGTCAGATGCATGTTGTCATGCTCGCTCATGCTCTCTCCCTTTCCTTGTGTTGTGTAACCACTGATGCACTCATGATCCGTGAAAAGTAGAAATCAGTTTTGCTCCGTTGATCCCAGAGGTCAGCAGCACAGAGAGACAATGGGGAATGCAGCAACGGGAACAAGAGGCCAAAAAAGAAAGGAAAGACAAAAAGGGGAAATGGTTCCAATCATCATCCAGAGAACGGTTTGCCCGTGCCGTGGCAATAGCTGCTCTGACAATGTTTTCTTAACCTTTGCTCATTGTCTGTGGGAAACCGCAGAGCCATGAAAAAGCTTGAAGTACAAGGAAGAAGAAATAGGGAAGGATAATATTTAGAATGATATAGGAATGAAAGCAAAACATATTGGAACTAGATATATGCAAACATTAAATTACTGAGATTACAATCAGGATCAAAGTTTATTCATGCATCAACCTTTGGATCTGTAGCATGATGTTTCAATTTCATTTCAAAGCATTTTTCAGGATAGCCGAGACCAAAAAAAAGAGGGATATTATAAATGACTTTAAAAACAAACAGAAAGATTTGAAACTTAATTCAGAAGGTGACTTAGAGCCAGTACAGATGTTTTAATACACGGGTTTAAGGTGTTGCAGGAGTATTTCAAATTTACCAGGAAGCAGAGTTTTGGATCAGCTGGAGTTTATGTAGAAGTGTCAGTGGTTGGCTAAAAAAAAAAAAAAAGAAAAAACAAGAGGGCTTTGCAACAATCAGTGCTCAAAGTGACGAGGTTTTGAACACGAGTCAACAGCTGACTGTGCAATGGCATGAAAGTGCATCTGGAATGAGATGGTTCTATCTAGAATCGCACGTTGATTTTCAAACTGGGAACAAAGGGTGCAGGTGAAGTCAACACAGATGACGATGCAAATTTTGTGCTGACATTTAGAAATTGTGTTTTTTGTCTGTTAAGCATTAAAAAACTGGACTTCAACTAACATTGTATTTCCAACCAAGAGTTTGCGAGGGAAGCTGGAGCCGTCAAAAAGGGATCAAGCTGACAGGAGAATGCTTAGAATTGTGAGTAAGATCAGACATTTCTTTAGAGTTAAGCAGCTGAAAAGAAGAAGGAAAATCTCAGGTACCAGGGGAGATTTGGGGAGAGGTAAGGGAGAGAAAATAAAGCTAAGTTGCTAGTTGACTTTTACCATTTCAAAATTTCATCAGAGTTACAAACACTTTTGGAATACTAGTGGAGGGTGGGGTTTGTGGGTGCAAAGTCGCTCAGAGATTATCCTTTTTTCACATGAGCAGATGATGGCAGATGACTGCATGTACATTTGGTGGTGGGAAGCAATTGACAAGTAAGCTGTTAATAGCCTACCAAGGTAGGTATTCATTTTATGCTGTTTACCTTTTGTATATGTCACCTGGTTCGTCTGACTGGTGGCACCTCTTGTGTTTTGTTTGTAGATAAGACTTTTTTTTTGTTTACCTTTTGTTCCACAGACTAAGTAGCAGATGGGTCTGGTTTTATTGTATTTTCAATATTATGGTTCAGCCATAAGGTTCCCTCCTCTCTTACTATTATTCCTGATTTATACTTGTCTGTCAGCAGTTCGTCTCCCTTGCATTGCATGTCAGGACCATCTCACAATCGTCAGTTACGGTTACATTGTCTCTGTTGCATGTCCAGTCCATGCCCCCCCCCCCCCCCCCCGGCTTTCAGAGAAGTGGTTTTTCTTGTCACCCCTGTGTTGAATAGTTCGTCCCACTAGGAGTCCTAGTAAAATGCATGTTTTGTCATCAATTACAATGTTTGTCTGTGCTTCCAGAATTAAACCTTTGTTGTCTACAGCAAAAATACAAAACAGTTTTATCCGGTGTGTTAATGTGTGTTACCGCGTAGGTTTTTATCTTGAGATCCAGGCCTGTTTTCCATTTTTTCCGGCTTTTTGACGTAAAATTGACGCGTCGACGGACTGGAAATAGAACTCCTCCGTAAAGCTTGCGTTGCATTGCAGAGGGGCAAACGTCAAATGCAGACACAAGTAAAGCATTGTTAAACTTCTGATTGATTAATAACTGTTCTGTTATTTATTTATTTTTTGTCAGCGCAATGCAATGGAGACGCACCAGTCTAAATCAAGCTTTAGGACCCATTTTGTTCCATTTTTGGCACAGATCCCCTGGGCAACATCTTTGGGATGTAACATAGGCTTATACTGTATGTACTGTTTAGCAAGGAGAATACAAAATGTTGCGTTTCATTGATTGAAGGAAAGAGCACCAAAATATCTGGATTTAGTTTGACCAATAGACTGCCAGTGGGAAAGAAATCATTTTCATATTTCTTTATGGATGGAGAGACCTGATTTCTATAAGATACACTTTGGTTGACCCCTCTAGGGTTTTTCATGGAGCAAAGTTCCGGTGCAAATGAAGAGGCAGAATGAGAAAACCAAATGAGACTCAATGGGATCTTGGGATTTTAGAATGGAGCTGAACCATTTGTGCACAAATTCACCAATTTGTCAAAAGAGGAAGGGGAAACGGGAGGAGGACTATCCAGCAATGAATTATTAGAGGGCATCTGTATTAATATTCCAAGAATTACGAAAACAGATAGGGGTAGATAAGCAGAAGGTGACATAAATGAAATAAGAAAATGGTCAGATATGCAAATTTCATTAGCTGTCCAGAGGGAGAGGGAGTAACCCCAGAACAACACAACAGCCAAATGAGTGTTCTTTAACATGAGAAGCAAAGTCAACTTCTTGCAAAAATAAATAAATAAAATAACTGTTGAAGATTTCTGGTGCAATTAAGGCTATAAGGTTACGATTTTTTTTGTTTGTTTTTCAGCAGAAGGGTATTATTCAGACATTTTAGATGTGTACCTCACAATTACTGAAAAGGATTTTATTTACCACTTGTCATTTCTGGAGGCTCAAGAAGCGGCTGGTCAACTCTGAAACCAATTTGACCAATGCCCTCAATTTTTCAACCAGTTTCAGACCCACCCAGAGGACTGTGCTACAGTTTTACGTCGAGTAATGAGGAGAGACAAAGTTAAACTCGATTTCAGGGTGAGCGTCTGGCTATTAAAAGACGTTTATCAACAAGACGGCAAACGATGACCGAGGCCAATGAGTTCCAGCTGGTGCTTTGAGTCCAGTGTCTGAAGCATAACTGCAAGGAGGTTAATGAACCAATCCTCTGATGAGACTGCTCGGATCTGATGCAATAAAAAGGAGAAAGACTTGAATTTCCAACATGGAGTCTTTTGTCTGTAGGTTGAAGATCCACTCCAAGGAAAGTAGTGCTTATGGTGTTTTTATGATGTATTTTAGTAAAAAAAAAAGCTTACAATTTAATTTCTGAGTGTTTCTTTATTCAAATGGTTATGAATCGGTAGCGAACGTTCAAAATCCTGTTTGAAAAAGATTGTATTTGAGATGTAGAAAATATGCTGGGTGGGTCACGAGCTCGCTGCTTGTTCTGATGCTTCCACTCACAGACAAACAGATCCATGTACGTCTTTGTTTTTATGCTTTTGTTTTTTAATGCTTATATATATATGCATATCTGCCATTCAAAACATAGCTGTTGCTTCAAAGAATAATTTACAAAAAAACATACAAATCTGTCAGCCCCAATATTCAAACACCAATTCAAAACCTTAACGATTTTGTGAAGTAGACCTTATTAACTTAGATCAGCCTTCACCTATAAGTGCGTGACAACTAATAGCACTTTAAAAACCCATGTTTTCAAAAGATTTCCATTGGACCAATAACACATTATTCCTTCCAAAGTTGACTCACAGCTTTAGACAAACACAGCATGTCGCTTCACTCACAGAAGTCGTGCCGCTGGTCACAGCTGTCTACAAGTGATCACTTTTGTATTTGAAGGACCTTTGCAGAGACTTTGATTAAAAAAAAAAAAACAAAAGGAAAAGAGAAAGGAACATGCAAATGTAAAAAAGTTAAACCCATGTTTTAAAATAAAGCTTTGTCTATAAAAAATATACTAACAAGACTTTCAACACAGTTTGTTAACAATATTTCAAATCAATAATTCACCTTTAGGTTCCTTGGACTGTCCCTTTGGGACATTACTGTTGAATGCCATTACCATAATAGGCTAAACCCAATTTGTAGTCTTCCAACTAACATTAGCATCACCTTCAACCTTACCCATCGCATCTTTTCCCAAGTTGACCACTGAGATGTCTCTGTTTGACTATGAAGGTCTTACCTGTTTATGTCATCTAGTGGTTGGACCCAATAGTGCAACTTGCAATTACTTAACTGCAAAACATTCCTTTAAAAAATCTGGGCTGAAGTGAAACATGGAAAATGAAATCAAGAATCCTCGTTTGACTGGAGCAATTGATCTAAGAGGAACCAGCTGTGATAAAGTGAAACCAGACGTGAATATGAAGTGGGGTTCATCAGGAAAAGAAGGCATGTCAAATGAGCAACACAAAAGCAGAAAAGTATAATTAATTTCATGAAAGCAAAATGACCAAAACAACAAAAGCAAATTTTAAGAATTAAGCAATTCTTCAATTATCTAGCTCCTGCTCCAGTGCTCTGTCTGCTCGTCTGCTCTCAGGCCAGCCTTTGTACTTCCCAACATCATTTTTCTATCCTTCCATGGATTGGTGGAACATGTGGCATACAGGTTTCCCTTTCCTAATGGTTCTTCTGTTTTCTTCCTCCACTCAGCAGTTCAAAGTTGAGGCAGATCTTTCTGATGTCCTTTAGAATCTCGTTTCTTCCATCCTTGAGGATTGCTTTGATGCTCACCATCTCAGCCCCTTCTGTTGAAGCCTAAAGTGCTGGAAGATCCTTCTTACTGTGAGTATTGAGTAGGTTTTTTAGCTCAAATTGACAATTTCTTGCAAATTTTAATGGTAAATTTGACACTCTTTTCTCTGTTACCAACAAAAAAAGTTTTTCTATTAATTAATTAAAAATAGCATTAAACATTTTAGCAAAATGGCAAAGATTATCTAATCATCTGCATAAGTCTGTGTTGGTGGCATGCAGATGCAGTTTCTAGATCTAAAACAAAAAGTAATTTAACCACCCAGCTAACAAAAGTGCACATAGGCATTTTTTTTAAACCACCACCCACTGTTTTATATATAGTCTTGTACACCCGCAGCATCCCGACACGCATCAATGTTTCATTATCTTCCGCTGGTCAATTTTCAAGCATCAACACACATCACCTCCCCAAAAAGCTGCAATTTAATCACCACTCAGACCAGCTTAACAAGCAGCACAACAGAACACGGCTGAAGTATTGTTAAATATATTTTAAAGAATGTGCATGCAAACATCATTTTTCTCTGCAAAGGAAAAAAAAGTCTCATTTTGTGATCCTGTGGCAGAACAGCTGTGAAGAGCTGGGTCAGAGCTGTTTATAAATCCCACAGAAGCCCAGCAGTTTCTGTGGACAGACAGTAACCATTCCTTTCTTGATCCCCACTGTGAAACTGATGTCCAAAGTGCTTTGATATGAAGTAACAAGAAAGAGACTGGAGGAGGAGAAAGTAAAAAATGAAAGATGCAGCAGCGAGAAAGGGGAGGTAGACAGAGATGAATAGTGAGACAAAGGCAAAGAAGGAGAGATAGAGATAGAAATAGTCAGAGCAGAGGCCAGAAGCAGAGGGAATTTATACACACATTTCTGTTTGGGAGGGGGACAGGAGTTGTAAAAGTGCCACAGAGGCAAAAAGCAAAAAAAAAAAAAAAAAAGAAAGTAGGAGCTTTTCTGTGAGACTTGAGAGGATAATTAGAGAGTGAATCCAGAAGTGTACGTTTTCAGTCCTAAGACTTCATGCAGAGGGATTAGACTTGGGCTGAACAACTCACTCTGTTCTGCATCTCTCCATCCATTCCAGCTCTCATCTCGTGCTCTAGAGTGGACCACCAACTCAAGAGCAATGGAGAAATCCAATCTATTGAAGCTTCTTACTGGCTAAACACACCTGATCCAGGTAATCAGCAGCAGATAAGGCAGGGTTTTTGGAACACCAGCAGGAGGCCAGCCCTGGACATTGACCCTAGATTGTGATAAGGTATTCACAGGACTCTAGTGGGTTGGTGTTGGCTTGAAAGTTTATTTATGTTAGAAGGTGCATGAATATTAGCTGCACAAAATTAAAGAAAATAAAGATAATCACAAGATCATTTGGAAAATCTGTTTTCAAGTAAGGGCAATGCTGAAAAAAAAAATCACGTTCAAGAATGTGCAAACCAAACCTCCGGACAATTCCACTTTGGATATCTTTCATATCATATCACATCTATTCATACCTCCACCACCTTGGTTGAATCTTTTATGTATTAACATGTAGACTATATAAAGAGATTCATATAAACTAGAGTGAGATTGTAAGGTTAACCCACACCTTTGTGATAAAATCTCCTCGAGTAAACATGGTATTTGGAAAAAACAGTATAAACTAAGTTAGACTTATCTTTGGTTTATCTTTACCTTTATAACTCCGCCTCTACATCCCAAGCCTTTTAACCCAGACAGAAGTTGCATTATTTGAATTTAGGTTACGATGAGCATTTCCCAACGTCTGAAATATATCTTTATGAGCCGGATTCCCCTTAAAATAAATCTTGAACTTCTGGAAAGTGATGAGTGGCATGCAGATAACTGGAGCAATAAGAGGAGCAGAGCCTGTTCTGCTTCTATAACTTAGAAAAAGTTTGTGGTATTGTCCAAGCTATGCATCAAAAGATGCTTGGGCCAGGGACAACCAGGTCCTCCTTAACAGCAGGGAATACAACTCTTCCTATAGGTAGAGAAGAGCCATGTTGCAGTGTGGATTCAAAATTATGAAGAGTCTATGTTTTTTTTTTTTTTCCAATATGTCTTTTCACAGCACTGATGTATAAACCTGACCTCTTTGTGAGCTGCTGTAATCTTTCCTCCTGCCCTCTCTATCCCATGTCGCTCCTCTCAGCTCTGTAGTCTCATCTCTTCTTTTCCCAGCATGCCATTTACTGAGCCATCTGACTACTCTGTCATTTTCAGCACTGGCGTGTACATGACTGGAGACTAATTGTACACTGCTACGCTGCAATGTCACGTCTTATATTTAGCAAATCTCTCTATTCTACAGTAATCTGAACTGTATTTGTTACTACACAATGTTAGGGTTTGTGTGTTTTACTAATCTTTATTCTTAAGCTGAGAGAAAATAACCCAAACTGAAGAGTGGTGTTTATTCATACAGTGTGGTGAAGATCACTTCAAGGTTAATGGAAGTATAGATAATCATTAACATTTTCACCTAAGCATAACTTGCAGTCCCACTGCAGTCCATCTAATTTCCATGCCCTTGGACAGCTACAGGAAACTGGAACGCCCAGATCAAACCTCCGTGGACATGAACAGAAGAGGCGTGAGTCCCGTGTTCAAAGTGGGTCTTTGTTGTATGCAACACAGCCAAAGACTGAACTGTTGTGTGAATGCTCACCTCATTTTGATTGACATGGTGGAACCCGATACACTCATGTGACACAAACCAACAAGCCTGAAACTGTGCGGTAAATTTCCACTGTGGGGAAGCCAATTCTGGATGTCAGGAGAGTTTAGAGTAACACACGGGGCTGATTGATGGACGTGAGGAACAGATATGAAAACACAGGGATTAATATTACAGCTGGAAAACCTTCCTCTGGTCAAACTAAAAGGCATCTCGTTGATGAAAACTGGTTATGCTTTTTTTCACTAAAATGATGGTTCAAGTTCCTCAAAAAGATTTAGTTGTCACGTTTTAACCCAATATAGTGCATCAACTTATTTGTACTTCAGCCATGACTCTGTGCATGTCTCACTAAAACAGAGAGAGTTTTTACAAAATGGCAAAAACCAAAAAGAAAATCTTCTGTATAATCAAACTACATGAGAATCTGAGCATACTTATAGGAGGCCATCACAGTGCTGCACACATCATGTGACCTACAAATGCAAACTACAGCAAGATCTCATTGAAAATGGATAACCATTTTTTAAACAGAGTATTAGAAAGATTTGGTGTCGCTGCATACGAGCCCCAAAACACAGTGTTGTTGCAGGGGATAACTTAACCCTTTAACACCAAAGATATTGCCAGCAAACACCTATAAGACACATTCTTTGACATACCGTAACTCTTCGACCATTGGTTTGCACTGATGCCCAACACATTACTAACACAAAGTGTTGCATAACATAGAAAATACACTTTTCTCTGCTTCAGAATCCATTGAAATTGTGTTAATTACGTGACTCTTCCCTCATTTATTGAATGGGACTCATACTGCTAGCTTTCTGTGGTGGCCCAGAAAACGAGCTGCATGCTGCTGCACCAAAGACAAATGCATCTTAAAACTGTGCTGCACCGGCAAAACCAACAAATTACAAACACAAGATCAAGCAAACAGGAAGTTATTGGAAAAAGAAGCAGACAAAGAAAAAAAAATGCTGCATTCATGAACATTTACGCACATTTATAAAGAGTTTACATTAAAAGTGGCTGCTTGAATATCCATTGCCAAAGGCGGTTTAAACGTAGCTTTAGGAAGATTTTCAAAATAAAACATCACCTGGCTGTTGCATCAGGGGAAAATAGGCATCTCACCCCCAAAACTGCTTGTTTACAATCAAATCAATCAAATACAGTTTGCTTGGGCTTGAGACAATAAAAAAAAACAAAAAAAAAACAGAGGTTTGCTGACAAAATGCAGTCTCTAGGTTACACGGATGACTTCAAAACAATGAGATGCCACCTGGACAACCTTCCCCAACGGTTCTGGCCAAGCTCAATTGCACACATGCACAGCAAATGACAAAAAAAAAAAGGAAAACTACCTGCAAAGCCACTATTCTAACCGTTTGATTTCAATTTCTTCAAATGAAACCAAATGTCAGTTTAAAGGAAGCCACTTCCTCTTCAGCAGTCACATATCCCCCCAAAAAACACGAGCATCTTCAAAAACAGAATTTAATATTAATATCCACTGTTTAAATAGACTAAATATTCCATTGCAGAACTTACACTCATCATTTTGTTCTGGGATTTGATATTTATGGGTACAAATCATTCAGTGCAGTTGCAGTTCTTCCATCCACACATCACTCTGATCTGTTCCTCATCCCTCGTGCTTCAGTAAATGTGGGGGGCTCATTAGGAGGAAAGTGTCAAGTCCCCTGATTTTAGCGTATTTTATAAAAAAACATTCAATGTGCTGTGATTTTATTTATTGAACAGACGTGATGAATGAAAAAAACAGCACAAATCCAACACAAATAGAAACACACACTGAGCTCTCACTGTTCAGATAAGAGCTCAGCAGGGAAAACAGAATTTGCTGTACCTTTGTTTCTACCTACAGGTTTTGGAGCGGAGAAAGGATCCATGGAGATAAAAGAGGGAAGAGTGTCATCATCAGAAAAAGACATGGAAAAGAAAAAGAAGAAGAAGTGAGGCACTGTTAGTTTTCATTTATAATGCATGCTAACAAAAAAAGAACAACAAACATGCAGAGAGTAAAGGAGTTGGATGAAATAGTATGGCAGACAACACACAGCACAATTTCTGAATATTTTTCATGACTATTATTATTTGGATATCTTAAATTTAAAGTAGGAGGGGGTGCACAATAGAAACAGCTTAGAACAAGTGATGATTGAAGTTTGACTGTCATTAGTCCCTTTCTTGGCCTTGTTTTAAAAAAGTACAATAAAAATGTTTTTTTTTTCATCTACTTGAACTCTAGGATTTTTATTTATTTATTTTATCAAACAATACTGTTAAAGCAAAAAAAAAAAAAAAAAAGAGTATGTTTTGGTTGGTAAAAAGACACTATTTATTGATTGTTTAGTCCTGATATAAATTATAATAAAAATAAATCCCAATTAGGTGAATCTACATACATTTAAAAACCTCTGTATTTTCCTGCATGAATCATTTCACAGTTTACATTCATTCTTGACATTTTTGTTTCTGCATTGTTTGTAGAGGGAAATTTCAAAACAATTTAAACTAACTTCTTGAAACCTTTTACAGTTTTTCCAAATTTTTTGTGCAGACATCCTCGACACTTCCAAATGTTCCGCAAAAACTCCAAAAATCTTCTGGGGTATGTCTCCCGTCTGGAATACAGTGGTCCTTCACTAAACGCAGTTCACCTTTTATGGTCTTGCTGTTTTGTTTTTTTCTTTTTTTGTGCAATTTTGTTTTTTTCTTATGGGGGATTGTGTTCTGCGTCCTGATTGGATGTTGCCTTGTCAATAAATTTACACAAATCTTCTGTCACAAATCTTATGTCATGATCAGAGCTCTGTTTTCATTTATGATATTGGACTTATTTTGCTGCCACGGTTTGAACATTGAGAGTTTAAATAAGAGAGAAAAGTGTGAAAAGTGTTTGAGAAAAGTGTGCTGAGGGGTTTTACAGCCTTAAAACATCTATAAATCTATTTTGCAGATTGTAGCTATTGCAGGTTATTTTAAAACGTAACCCCACCAATAAATGAGGGAAACACGGTATTCTGAAAAACCCTTCGGAAAGCCTTCTGGAAGGCTGCAGGTGAGTCACTTCCGTATAAGCATGTGTGCACAATTGCTATCAGAGCCTCTCTTTGTGCTTAGATTTTAGGCAGTATAGCAAGATGAAGCATAGCTAGTATAACCTCCATGATAGATAGGAGAGAAATCCAGAAACGGTGACAAATTCATGATCTTAAATTATATTCTTATATGGTTATGGTTATCTGAAAGTCCTAATCCAGAATTGCGCTGTGGGATTATTGAATACTCTGCTGCTATGATCAGCATTTTCTTACAGTTCCTGAATAGGACATACCCAGACATCTGCAGACAATATGCAGATAATATTGTTTCAAGATTTCCAATTTTTTTCTGCATCAGATATGGCAAATATACCAAAAGGAAAAAGAAAAAAAAAAAAAAACTGCAACCCTCTCTAAATATTGTCAGCACTTTATTAAACGAAAGTCTTGAGTAAAAATACAGGCTTTTTATCTACATATTTATGCTTACATTATATTAAAAATCCATAGTGTTATGAAAATCTATATTTTTTATCTTCTTTTGTTTCTGAATTTTCTTAAAAACACCTTTTTTGCTTTGAAAGCTACATAAAGTGATGCCTGGGGTATCTTCCTTCCATTTGGAGAGGACTGTTGCCCCCATTTATTGCACACACACACTTCTGAATGACGACTAAAATGAATAAATATGGTTTCAGCCAGAAATATTCAAATATTAATTTATCTGTGCAGTTTTTACAGCTTGATTTAAATGGAAGGGATCTGTCCTAAAGTTTTATTTGACCATTTTTTTCTCCAGGCAGCAATAATTGAGTCCAGAAACTTTAAAGAATAATAAAACTTTCAATACATTCTTTAAGTATGTAGCAATATTTTCAATACTTCATTTGACATATTTTGTTCTTTTCTTTTATTGCTCCATAACTCTAAAAATATGTTCTTTTTTCTGTGATTGCCCCTCCTCTTTGTTCTGCCCCACGGTGGATTGTATCACTGTTGCAGAACTGAGACAAATATGTAATACAATGAAACCTGGGTGGAAACACTGAGGAGACAGCTAAAAGGGAGTAACAGTAGAGGATGGGGGTGGAAGTGAGACATGCTGTGCACAACTACCTGCCCATTTCTTTGCAGCTTAAGGGGGGCATTCTGAACACACAAATGCACACAGACAGGTAGCGAGGGGCACACATGCATGCCCCAAAGCCAAGCCAGGAGGAAAAACAACGAAGACCTGAACAGAAAAGAAGAGAGTACCTTGTTCTGCCTTCAGGTGCGCGAGGCCTTGAAAGAGAAGCATCAAACAGACAGAAAAATGAGAACAACACACCAATACAACAGCTGTATTGTCACTGCGCATGCTTTGCATGACGGCAAACCATGACTGTCACTCTAAAATCAAAGCTTTCCTCATGTGCACATGAAAGCTTCCAGCCGAAACACAGAAACTGCTAATTATGAATGCATTACTGCATATTAGTTAGTTGTGGGACTTGTTTACAGCAAAATGGCAATTATAAAGGCAATAACTTGATTACTGGTAAATGTTTTGTTTGTCTTTAACGTAAAATATATAAATAATTAGCACAAAATGATTAGACTTTGGTAATTTAGCTGACTCATTCCCCTGGAGACTCACCTGGTTTTCTTGGGACTGCTGAGGATGTGTCACAGGAGAGGAGAGAGCAGAGAGAAGCATTGCATTAGCATCACACCGCAGCTGCTTTTGCATGTGGATCTGACATGCAAAACATACCACACTTCTAATCACCGAGTTGTCATGTAAGGAGCAAACAGAGGTGCACCTTAACATGCCTGTTTAAAGAAACTAGTCGTATAAAAACCCTGTGGAAAGAAACACTGAACGTTGCATCTGTCCCGTCCTGTCAGGGAGCCAGATCATTCCTTCAACACAAAATTCCTCACACTTTAGATATTGTTTTGCTAATATTGCACATCATGTATCACACAGGGTTCCTCACACACTTTGAAAGGTACATAAATCCATTCCACTGAGGATTTACGGTGTTGTGAGGGTTGTGGATATCAGGATGCTCAATCTCAGACCCATGTCATTCCTCTCCACTTCCCTCCTTTGCCCTTTCGTCCACCCACCTAATCTTTTCCTCATTGCACTCCTGAAACCAGCACTTCCCTTAAGGTTCTCAAAAGAATGCTCACTGTGTGTCTGAGAAAAGTTCACCATCCATTGCACGGTGTAAAAAAACAAAAAATCATAGCACGACGATGTTATAGACATTTTTCTTTTTTATTAAAATCATTGTAAATCAGAAGCAGATGAAAAAATGCTTTTGGTGACAGAGCTTAGTTTTCCTTGTCTGACCTGATCTGGATCTGTACAGCTGGATAGCTCCAATATTGCTCGTCATTTTTGTTGCACCCATAATGTTAGGTTCTCAAAGCTGTAAGCTAGCGGGAGGGCTTGTAAACAGAGAGCTCTCAGAAGGGCGAAGAGAAACAATCCTGCCCACAATTTAGATGCGAATTATTAATGAGTGACTGCCGCTCTGCAGAGGTTTTGGGAAAGCTTGAAAATACATCGGAGTGTGTCTTTAGAGGAGCCTAAATTGATACAACTTCCACTTATACGCAACATGGATAATCTTTGAGGATGAGGGGTAAGGGAGAAGCGTATAAACAAATCTCTTTTGTCCTCTGACACGTTCCAGTAATTCTCTTATATCAGCTGCTTCCTGTTCAATCACTTCTCCAGTTACTTTTTACCTCTTTTGTCTTGTAATGGATGTCCTGATACTTCTGTGTTTTTTTTTTCTATTCTGTCCTCTTCTGCTCTAAGTTATTACTACAGATGGCCAACTGTCTGAGTTCAGTTCTCCTGAAGGTTTCCCCATATTCATTCATTTAAAGGGAGTTTTACTTCCACTGCTGCTTGCTCAGAACCAGGATTACAGTGAATCCTGCAATGTTGGTATGACTGGTATGATCTGAGATGAACTGGGTTATGTTATTTAAAATATTTGGAATTGATTGGATCAAACAATTGCTTAATTTGATGCTTCTTTTTGTGCAATGCCTGGTGATAACCTATGTGTGGCGCTTTTTATTTAAACTGAATTGAAATAAATTGAGTAGGCAGGAATGGGAGAAAGTGTCCAGTCCACAGGCATAAGAGCAGTTTTAGCTCCCAAGAACTTTAGGGCTTAGAACCAAAATATTGATTCCTTTCTTTTCCCTGCACAAATGCTAAATTGTTCAGTTTGCCACAAGGATAAAAATCCTTTCTTATGATGCAAAAGTGCTTTGAACAGGCCTATATGTGCTGTAGAGGACATGTGGTCCGAGCATAATCCCCTGATCTATTTTACCAGCAGCTTCGCCTCTCAAATCCGAACATAATTTTTAGCCAGGGCACTACACACAAATGCACTCTGCACTGGGATCAAGCAAGTGCCTGCACCATTTTTTTCCCTGACCTATTTTTTATGGTAAGATTATTGTAGCTGTCATTTTTCCATGTCTGTTTATTAATCCCCAAAGCTAAGCCTAAAGGCACCATTTTAGCACTTGCTTAACAGTTTGCTTGTCCTGGCCTTCGACTGCTTGCCCTCCACCAAATCAATGCATATTTCCTGCTGAACAAGGTCTGAAGGTGTTGCTGCAAGGAGTCAAGGGTTGCACCTAACAACCAGAAATTTGTTGTCATGGGAAATCTCAAGGAGCTTCAAGAGATTTTGAATTATTGTTTGTGCTCTGAATTTTTTAAGTAGCAACAAGAAAAAAAGATGGGTTCCAACGACAAAAGATTACTGCAAAAAGCAGCAGATTTCTCAGCTAAAGCTGAGAAAAGTGAAGTGCAATATGTCAAAGACGCACCCTGAACCAAACGGTAGTGGAGAATGACTATCATAGGCAAATCAATTGAGCCGGAGGACAGAGGAAGATCAAACTGTTTCCCTGAAATAATGATCATAATTAGCAGCTAGCTGACCCCCCCAAAAAAACAACCAAAGTGTGTGGGAATGTTTTTGCAAGTGGTTCATGTTAATTCTTCTCACTTCCTGCTTTTTCCCTTTTAGGCCACTGCTCCGCCTTCAAAAGCACGGCTGGCAAAATGCTGTCAAGGCCCAGTCCGCTCAGTCAGTCGACCATCTGCCCATTTTAACGAGCAGCTCAAGGGTCTTGGCCATGTTAATGCCCACCCTTGTGAGCACGCCTGTTAATGCGTCTGTGTTTGAGTGCACGCTTCCTCGACCCGCACTGCAACGTGCGATAATGTAACATAAATATTCACAAGTCGGACAGATTGTTTTGCTCATTAATGTTACGGTGTAATCACAATGTACCAACAAAGACAGGTGCGAGGAGCAGTTGTTCCTATGTGCTTTCAATCAAACGGAAAACGTTTCTCGACTTTGAACCCCCCCTGGGGGACATCGTATGTGCTCAAGTGTTGATTGAACAAGTGCTTCGCCACTTGTGGACTACAAAACAATGGGAAAAAAGGGTCTGCACTATTTGCCTTGTGGACAAAAGGAATTGACGAAGGTGTTTGTGCAGGCATTTTCCAGGGAAATTAGCAATCTCTGCTCTCATTATCGTCGTAATTATAGTTCCCGGTCCCTGTGGAATAATGAACAATCAGTCACATCATTTAATGGGAGAAGCAGAAATGAGCAGCACTCAGATCAGCTGGAGAAGCAAAATTACTCTTTTTTTTTTTTTTTTTTTTCCCAAGCCACACTCTCTCATCTCCTGGAAAAAGGAGGAACATAACGACTGCATGTCTGAGTAGATGTGTCTCAAAAGCACAGACTGCAAAAAAAGGAAACACAACAAGGGGTGGTTCTAGTCCCACAGCACACCTCCTGGGGAAAATTAGGGTACAGCACGCCAGCGGTAAATTTTCTTGTCGCACATCCTCTGCCCTGAGGCAGTAATATGACAACCTCTCTATCTGCGGAAGCAATTTGGCTGAGTCACAAGTGTCCTCTTGAAACATCCGTTGTTTCAACACAAAGATGGCTCCTTGGTTCACTCAGAGACAAATGGACCACCTTCTCTTTCTGTATTGAATCTTCGACATGTTGTTAACAAATGGGATGAAGCGAAAGGGGGTCAAGTCCACTCCGCTCGCTTGGCTGCTCAGCAACCAGCACATCGCGTGCTGGCCTAAACAGAGCCACAGGCCAGGAATCCAGATTTCAAACAGCTTCACTTGAGCAGAAAACATTGGGACATATCAGCAACTAGCTGTTAATGACAATGAGACATTTTTCATTGGAAATGTAAAGTAATCTATTTAAAATAACTAGCAGCCACAGTATTCAGTGAGCATTCCCTTGAGTTTTTTTTTTCAGTCATCTTTACAGCATGTCAGTGGGATTTAGCCACACAGGAAGTGGGTCAGTGGTGAAGGAAATCTGACATGAGCCTGTTCACACAGAAAGCATCTTCTACAACCCATATACATGAAGAAAAAGGTTAAAGTTTCAGTGCAACTGAATAATCAATACTTGGAATTAGCTTTTGAATAAAGCAGATTTGTATTTATCAGATGACCGCAGAGGTGTCAAAGACTGACAGAAAGCGGTTTGCAGTGCAAGGAAAAAGGATACTAGAAAAGTTTTAAAATAAGTTATGAATGTGGTCACTGGAGAGCAGAAAGAAAGAGTTTCTGATCTATAACTTTAAAGAGTGTAAATAGAACAGATTGAAGTTTTGCTAAAGAGCTGCGCATCTCATTACACATCGTAGCAGAAGAGATGGCCTCGACGGAAAAAGTTGGTTCTCATCCAAACTTTGTGTGTACCTTCAGATTACTGCATCACCTTGCAAAATCTAAACACATTCAATGAAAAAAAAAAAAGAGAGAGGACTCAGTTTTTGTAATTTCAGTCACATCAGCTGGATCCCACACTGGAAGAACTGCAAAGAGAGCGGAAATGCTGAGCACATCACCTGCAATTTAACTCCCACGTGAAAAATGAAGAGTTGCTAAGCTGTGTGAGTCCACAAAACCATCTTCAATGCATCTTCAGAACACGACTTTCAATGTAAGTCAATAAGCAGATCGGTTGCAACATATTTAATGAGGTATTAGCAATATTTGCTGGGAGAAGTGAGCAGCGAGCAACTTTGTGCAAATATTATTTTTGCGGAAAAAAACAAACCCTGGGAGGTCAGGTCTATATCTGAAAGGAAACCCTCTAAATTTTTTACAGACTTTAATCAATATTCTGTGCTTGACACAAAAAGCTCTGGAGCCAGCCCTCTTACCTTCAGTGCAGTATCGACCTACATATCCAGTTCTGGAGCAGTCACAGTAGGTTTCTCCATCTGCCAGAGAGCAGATCCCTCCGTTCTCACAGGGGTTCTCCGTGCAAAGGCCAATCATCTCCAAGCGTACTTTCTGACTGTTGATTAACAAGGGCAGCTTACTTCCATAACTCAGGTCTGAGATAACTCCTCTGAATCCTGGTAGTTCACAGACAGAAGGGAGGGTAATGGCAGACATGCGGATGTCCTCGGGAAGCCCTCCCAGGAAGAGGTCGCTGACGATTTTCATAAAGTGCCGCTGAGGTCGCACCTCTCCCATCTTGGTCTGGCCATCCACAGCCAAGCCAGTCCGCAAGTTTTCCCTGTTGATGGCGGCAAAGTGCCAGCGGCTGTCGTTCACCATTTTGGCGGAGGTGATGGTGGTCTCAGCGCAGTCGATGCTCACACGAAGCTGAAGATTCCCCTCAGACAGGGTGAGAAGGAGAAAATCACAGTATCCCCCATCGTCAAAGTACAGCAGCAGGCCCTCCGATGCCGAGGTCTTGAACTGGAAGGTCAGGTCACTCGTGGAGCTGGCGTCCCAACGCTGGTAGCGAGCCCACTGACCTTTTGAACCGGGAAACTCTAAGCTTGCGCTGAGACTCAGCATTGTACTTAGCAGCATGACAACATGCCTGAGCAGACTGTTAGGACTCATTGTAGAGAGAAACAGGTTACGCTAGAAGAGCGAGAGAACGAGGAGTAGATGTTCAGAAGGACAACATTTGATTTCAATTTCAGGTCCAGACTTTGCTGAGTCTGATGCTCCCCAGAGGTTAGTTTGCTATTTTAAAATCAGACCTGTTGTAGAAAATGTGCTCGTCAATCACGTTTGTAGAGACGTACTATCCAGGATCTTTAGAAAGTAGATTGGTGACAGAGACTTAGACCTGAATCTTCTGATTTTTCCTTGATTTTTCCTGTTTTGAAGCATATGATGGGAGGACTTGATATGCCCCTTTTCCCCATTGTTCAAGAGTCATGAAAACCCAATCCTAGCACAAATCTGTGTGGAGAAAAAAAAAACAGAAAAGCATTAGATACGTTTACTGTGAAAATACCAAAGTCAACATTAAAACAGCTTACTATTTTTTAATATATATCCTTAAATTCACAATGTGTCTTATTCCTAATAAGTATTGAGGAGCATGGACTCTCTAATGGGGTCATTTTGTGGCAAGTAAGTGGTATTTAATGAAGGAAACAGATTAGGCCAGTAATTGCTATAGGTTTAGATAAAAAAATAAGGCAATTGAGTGCTTCAATCACTACAGATTAAACTGTCAAATGCTTCTAAGTAAATGTTCAAATATCCATTAAGGTTTTTGTGCAATGTAAGCATCCAGCTATTTCTGCTAATTGCTTGGTTCATTTATATTTTTTAAAGTTTGACCAGAACAACTAGGATTTTGGAAAAAAGTATAAATAAATGTAATAGATTACAGTTGTTGATTGTTTTAAAGCTGGAGAACTTAACTATGAGTAATTATCTAACACAACTACTTTATTTGTCTTTACTTTTAAAAAAAGCCATCAACATTGAATGTATTTATGGTTAACAGGCAATACCAGCTGTCTCACTTTTAATGTTAAAACATCTGACTTAAAATATGCTAATTTGACCTGAAGAAAACCACAATGACTTTTGTAATTATACTTTTTTTTAGTGTTTTAACTAAGCTTAGCCACAAACAAAAGCAAAAGGAAATGTTGTCATAGTAAAAGTTAAAGTCCTGTTTGTTGTCACAAACTTAGGCGTCTAAACGTAGTTCTTTAACCCATCCTTGGTGGATTGGTAGGACACAACCAGACTCGAGAATTATTTGAGAGTTTAATCCCGAAATCCAACCGCCTGGTGCTGAGTGTCAACCAGGAAGACTTTGGGTCTTATTTTTGGAATGATTTGAATCCATGAAGCTACCAGTCTCAGGGTGGACATGCTAACCCGAGAGCCACTGAGTTGGTTTGAGTCTAACTTCCGCAGAAGGAAATGTTGGGAATTATCACAGATGCTTTCTAGTGTTTTTTTTTTTCTTTACTATTATTCACCAGCTGCGTGTTCGATCAGTGCTAACATTGTTCCCTGTCAGAATTGTGTTAGCACAGGTCTGAAGAGAAAGCAAACAGACACAACAAAAGCTTTTGTGGAAGTCAATACACCTGCCTGTTGTTCTGTTAATTACAGGCTTTAGCTGCAGCCTAAGATGAAGATTCTCTGAGATTTTAGCCCAATTTTAAACATACGGGAAGCCTCTACCAGTCTGTACGAGTTTGGGACAGTTGGAATAGCTGGTTAGCATAAGAATAAATTAGTGTATGTGGGGGTGAAGGCATAAATTTGCTAGTGTGTGCAGGGAAAAGAGCTAACCCAACCAGTCACAGCCAATAAAGCAAGACTGAACAGCTTTTAGCCAAATCTAGGCACAGAGAACATGTTACCCACACACCTGCAGCGATCAGCTTCCAACAGCAATTAAAAGAGGGGATGAGACATACAATACATCACGATAAGAAAGACAAAACAGAAGGGACATCATCAAAGAAACAAAGAACTGTGAAAAGGAAAATATGTCTAGAAGACACGGATTTAGCTGCGGCAAGGAAAAATATGAACTCATTATGGAGTTTGCCAGTGCAGACCACAGATACAGTAGGCCAGTATGCCTCTGTGCACTAGTCATTTCACCTAATTGATCTACAAAACTTTAACCAATGCCAGGATATCACCTCTGTGTTCATCCAAATAGGCCCAGGTTTCACACAGAATAGGTAAACAAATTACAAGATTTTCTAATGTGTTTATTTGATCCTTAAACAATACACTTAATAAGAATGATTGCAATTTTTAAACACAGACTAGAGATGTTTCTTATGTTTTGCATTTTCGATTGGTGGCTTTCCTTATTACGTTTATCAAAGAAACATTGTACTTTGGCTAAAAAAAAGTTGACAAACACAGAGTTAGGCACAAGTTCTTAAGTGGAACTTTTTCTTTTGCTAAACCAGTGACCCTTAAGGATGCTTTCTGACCAGAATAAGTCAACAGATTTAGTTCATTGGAATGGTAAAAACCAAAAATGTTTGAGTTTACCTTTAGTTTAATTTATCTAAAGAGCTACTTATAAACAGCCAAGTCACTATTAGATTAACTAATGTATTTATGTTGTTGTTCACTTTTTGGCATATCCCGTCAGGGGTGCCACAGCCAATCAGATTTCACAGATCCGCAAACCAACTGAGCTATCCAGCCAGTTAAATTTAGATGAATTGTTTTTTCCTATATTGGTTTTTGTTTGTTTGTTTATTTTGATTGTTTAAAATAAATACATTTCAATTCCAAGATGAATACATCAAAGAGCTAAAAAAAAAAGTCTGAGTAACTTAAATCATGACGAAAATATAACTTAAGTGTCTGTTTTGCTTTCAACTCATTCCAAACTTTTTTTTAAGAACAACTTTTTTTGAGAGGAGCAATGTAAAAAATAATATATCACGAAAACCCAGCCAGATAAATACAACATAGTTATCCAACAATCCCCTTTTACTCCATGTTCACATAACAACCAACTGTTTGTTTGGCTCTGATTCTGACCAAACAGCCCAAAAGGAAATACTCCTGTTTGGGTGAAAGTTGTTTCCATGTGAACTCCCTTAAATCCTGTAGAGGAAGGATATAATTCTTTAAAAATGTTTTTTTTTTCTTGGTTTGTTATTAAAGTGAATATAAATTCAATATTTGTCATAAATATCATTCTCTACAGCACAGGCTTTGAAAGGGAGTAGCTTTTTGTTTACATTATTTCATCAAAGCTACAATTTTAAACATCTTCAGGTGAACATGTTTTAAAATAATCCCCATCACCCGAACCTGCAGGAAATACCTATAAAATATTCAACAACGCCCTTTGGTGTTGAAGCTTCACCTGCTCTTCTACAGTTCTGTTTAAATTTGCCCAGTATGGTTCCAAATCATTTACATGCTGACATCTTATATGTGTGTACTCTTCCAGCCCTTTGCCCTTGCAATTGTTTTGGCAGTGTGTTGCGCACCAGACAAATGCATTGTCCAATCATGACAGCGGCACAGAGCCGTGCCACACAATAGGTCCTTTAACCACCTACCCTGAATAGTTAATCTTGCTGCAGCAGGCAAGCTATTGAATTCTAGTAACTGATACCTATGCTAATGCCCCGCTTGCAGCTCGCATGAGAGTCTTTTTTCGGGAGTCTGGATAAGTGTGTATCTACATCGACACTGACTTGTCAGTCTAGATGTTTGTCTTTGTCTGGAAAGTTACTCAGCGGGATGGTGGAGAGGTTAAAAGGTTCTGTGTGATGAAATAACCTTAACAAGCAGAAAGCAGGACAGTATAGATGCATACATGAGAGGATTTTGCTGCGTCCCTTGAATGAGCAACGTTCCATATGCTCATGAAACCCGAGATATCAGTTTGGTTTAATAATTAGCTTGGCCCCTATTCAATTAGCTTGACTTGTAGGCTGTGTTGCCTGTCTGAGGTGTCGGGTGTCGCTGACAATACTAACATCAGGTCTTTAGTTAGCTGTATGAAAATAAAGGGAAACCACCATTGTTTGTATATGAGAGCTGGACCACGTGTGACGTCACCCGAGGAAAATGGCTCAGTTGCCATTTTTGTGCAGAAGCACGATGTTACAGTCAGATGATGTCAGTAAGAAGTGATTGGTCCAAGTTATCTCAGTGAATGTTTCTATGGCATCAATCAGCTTGTTGTTGAGCTTGTTGGAAGTCCACATCCCTACCACTTAAAGTGGTACACAAAATCAGTCAAACAAGCGATTTGAATATTTGACGTGGGACCACCTACTTTTATTGCGGCATCTGATTGGCCAGATTACTTGAATGACTTGCACAACAGTAAAACATATCATAAATGAATTTAGAATTATCAAGAACATGTTAAAAGATGGTAGTAGTCGTTCTGACAAGTATAATAACTAAGTTATAGCTGTTAATTTCCTAGTAGAAGTCTATAGTTGTGTCCGAATTCCTTCACAACTCACGACATGGTGCACTTTTCACCATTTTTCGGACTGTTCAAATGTATATTTTCAAATTTGAGTGCCCTAGAAATTTCCCAAAATTTAATTGCATTTCAACAATTTTTCTGGGAAAAAAGTATTAATTAATTGTTTTATTAATCCATCCACATTTTTTTCATTAGTACACTGTGGATTCATAGATAATCTTTGTAAAATGTTCATATTTATTAGGTTTTTACTTTGTGAAATCAGTGTTGTCATATTTAAAGTATAAAAAATAGTGAGGACGGTGTACAAAATGTTTTTAAAATTCAGGGCACTAGATTGTCCCTCACTATAAAGTTTTTTAGTAGTTCGGGAGTGGAGAAAGAATTGGGACATAGCCCATGGGATTTTGGTTTCTTGGAGCCAGTGGGTATTTCTTGTTTGTAATGCAAGGTGATAGGGGTCACTCAGTCCAGTTCTCTCATAGAGTTAATGGAAGCCATTTAATTGCAGATTAACTCATGAATGTTACTCCTATAAAATATTGAAAACCATAAAAGTATTCAACCAAAACTGGAATTAGCATCCACAACCTTTTACGCTGCATTTCGGCTTGTTTTACTGACAAAAGTTCCTCCCAGCTTTGTTGTGAAAGGTGCCCCAGAGCTAACCTCACACCTGACAATGAAGATTTCACACGTCACTCTAAGGGAAGAAATCTCCACTTCTGTCAACTTTCAAAAGTAAAAACACTTCGTGTTTGATATTTGGATGTTGACCTCTGATTTTTTTTTCTGATGGGGCTCACTCATCATCCATTCAGATCCTGTGTTTCACTTTTGTTTCCACATTTCCCCATGCTGTTTTTTTTTTTTTTTTTTTTGGCTTAGTTTCCACAATAATTAAACATTTTGGCATTTTTCTATCTTTGACTCCTGAATCCTTGCTGCTATGTTTTATGTAGTTTTCACCTACATTGTTTTTCCAGCTCCATTCTTTCTAATTCTGTTTTCTGGAGTTTTATTGTTCATTGCTATGAATCCACAAATTATTGTTTCCTTCACTGCAACACAAATGTACAACTTCCTGCAATATATCAAAGTTTTTATTTGAGGTACAACATTCTCACACCTTGGTATGAATGTTTCACTGTGGCTAGCTTGCTTTGTGAAGTTTTTTTTTTTCTTTTTTTATTTTTACTGGAAATACAGATTGAATTATTAAATAGAGCAGGATCTAAGATGGCCTGCATGGGTTGTGTCACAGACCAGCCATGAATGATGTATTGAAGCGCCCAGCTTTGCTGCAGCAGATTTATTGACATGTTTTTTAATGCAACCGAGCCCCCGTCAGGAGACCCCTCCATCCCCGCCTGTGCTTCCTGTCTATCACAAGGCTCAGCCCCGAGGAACGATTTAATTCGACATCACTCACAGCAGACAAGACTGCACTACAGTAGGGGAGTGTCCGGACCTATTAGTCTGCTGGGTACACAAAGCACCACCAGGATTCATTTTAAGGAGGAGGAGGACAGGCACCAAATAGTCACCAAAAAATGAAAATGCTTTACAATCAGTGCTGGAATTTGCTTAAAGTTTTGATCCAGTTTGAAGTTTTGGCCTGCAGAAATGTCACTACTTGGACCTTTAAAATGAATGGACACTTATTTCAGTATATGTGTCCCCTAATACAAAGCTGCAGATGTCACCATTAAAACATAACCCCTGGCAAAAAATGTGGAATCAGCACTCTTGGAGGATGTGCATTCAGTCGTTTTATTTTGAAGGAAATGACTCACAACTACACAATAAGATGAAGACATCTACAACATAAGCACAATTATATTTTTAAATAAATTTCTTATTCATCATTACAATTATTAATAACATTTCTTATCGTGTCTTAAGGGAATTGAGTAGAATCTAATTTCCTGCTTCTCCCTTTGGTTTCATGACATCCAGAATTCTTCCAGGAATGCATATCCCTAACGACAAACAATCTATTTCATCAATCAGATATGAGTCTTCTCAAATATGAGCTGACAGCTCATTCTTGCAGGATGGAGTCTTGTCACGGACCATTTTCTTCAGTTTTTCACCATTAATTTTCAATCAGACAGGGATCCGAGCTGTTCGCGGGCTAAGTCCATGAGATGATGCGTCCTTCCCGAAATAAAACGACTGCAGTGACGGCGGCGGAGCAGTCTGATTCATTCTGTCCATTAAGGGAAAACTATCCTTGCAGTATGGGCCTAATGCAAGGGAATAAATACGTTCATAAAGTCAGAATGAGTTGGCACTGAAATGTTTTTTTTTTCTTTTTAGGTTTTCCCTCTGCCTCTCGCACGGTGGCAGTCTGGCTTTTACTCAGTGATGCACAGTGTTTGCCTCTAAAATAAAGCCACACTTTGGACAGAAGTAGTGGATTATAATTGCAAGGACCCGATATGAAATGACAATTAACCAAGTTTGTCCATAGTACTTCCCCTGCGGGCTGCTTGGCAGCTGGCGGCTGCGTATTGGTCGAGCGAAACTTTCGGTCGTTTCCTAAACTGCAGCTCTAAAAATGTTGCTTTTTCTCCATTTACTTCGGGTTAGACTGCAGGTGAGAACCCTCAAACTCCTCATTCCATACTTGCGCTTAATTGTGAATGCATTTTGCAGATCCGGTCAAATATCTCTCAACGATTTTTCATAAATTTGATAAATTCCTACCTTGCCGTCTGTAGGCGAAGATTCCAAACGGATAAAGTCCGACTGTGTGCTTTATAATAATCAAGAAAAGGAGTCCATCAAGAAGAGTTGGAAAGCGCGCAGTGTTGCAGAATGTTGGAGGCGCTGTGGAGGAAAAGGCTGCGGTCCTGCTTCCTTCGGCTCAGTGAACGCGCATCTCTCGGCTCACTCAGCGCAACTGCTGACGGGCCCGTGGATTCTCTTTCCGACCCGCCTTCTCCTGAGCTCAGCGCGGTGAGGGGGGGAGGGGCTGGGCTTCAGCACGACATTTGTACAGACAACAAGGGAGAGAAGCCGTCAGAGACGGTTACAAATCAAGGATTCCTAATGTTTAGGAGCTATGAAAGCCAATCACTCACTGTGTTCAGGAATTCATGAAGAAGTGAGGCAGGAACGAGCGCTTTTGTGTCAGCACCAAGGACAGCGCATGGTGCTGAACCTTTGTTGAATCAGAACTACAAAGGATATTTCGAAGATATTCCAGCAAATTAACCACTTTATCTAAGCAACCTATTAAAATAAGAACAAATAATGATGATAAAAACACACTGTGCTAAAATCAAATATACTTATTTGTAATTCGGATTGCACCTATGAAAAAAAAACAGCTGGTGTGCTGCAAAATATGAAAAGGTGCTGATACGGAGATGGTTGGGAACCTACCTCCTCACCATCTTCATGGCCTCTGGTAAGAACCATAAGTCTCACACTAGTGACTATGTCTGGGAAGAGTTTGTAAAATGAAGACAAAGAATTGGCCAATTCCAAACACACTGCCTTGTGTTAAAGTCCCACTCCAGTCATTTTTTTAATCTATATTCAAATTGTTCCCTGTCACGGTCTATAATACTACACTACTATAAGAAGTGTACCAAAGCAAAATTGGAGCTAACCAGCTTTACCATTTTGGGTCAGATGCCAGCTTGTATGGGGAAAATGAAGATGTACATGGATTTAGTCGTCTTCAAGTGAATGCATGCGGAGCGGAGAGCTTGTGGCCCGCCGATTGTAATTTGTATGTAACAACTACAAGCTTTTTCAAACAGCACTTTTTTGTCTGCTGCTGATTTGCCACAATTTGAATAAAGAAACACTCACAAATGCAACTTTAATCTTAATTTTTACTAAATTGATACCTTAACTTGATACATTCAAGTACATGTTTTAAAAATGACAAATCACTTAAAAGCAATGCATTGTGCTTTATATTCACTATGATGCACACAAGTTTTTTTGTTGAGACTTCAGGGAGATTTTCAGGGCACTGGATTTTGAAGTTGTAGATTCAAACACCCCCCCCCCCCCCCCCCCCCCCCAAATGGTAAAATAGTGTGCCAAGTAGTAAGTGAATCAGAAAAGAAAACATGAATCTCAATATTTTCTATTGTTTCATTACACATCTTACTTTCTAATTATTGTTTTATTAAAATACTTTAGATGTATTATTTATGCTGTGCCACTACAGAGGTTATTATATCAAGGCTAATAATAAAAATAATGGCTGTTACAACACCAAAAGGAACAAGTTAACTTCATACTATAGATATAATATATATATATATATATGTGTA
>BSAI01000101.1:25120099-25320616 GCA_036245035.1 Adrianichthys oophorus
AGGATGTGTGTGTGTGTGTGTGTGTGTGTGTGTGTGTGTGTGTGTGTGTGTGTGTGTGTGCGTGTGTGTGTGTGTGTGTACATTTTTCTTAGTGTGATGTGATGTTTGTGAAATGGTTTTGGAAAAGAGAGTGAACACATTCCCATGGGATTTAGGCCAAAGGAGCTAATGATCCAGAACCCATATATTTCTGGGTTAAGCTCCATTTTCATGCTTTCTTCTCTTAATGTTTATCATAAATCTTTAAATGGAGAAACATCTGTTTTACATTGAGTGTCCTATCAGTTGTAAAGATAGCCTCCTGCTGTTACTCATAACTTGTTTTCCTTGTGCTGCGATCCTAATTAAAACACAAATAAAATACTGTATAAAAGATAAATTAAAATGTAAAACATGAAAAATAGTAAAGCAGAACCTACATGCTGTAAGAAAGGGAAAAAAAATGACAAGATTAGAAACATCAAAGTAAAATCTGCATATCTAAGACAAAGAGTTGCCTGAAACCTTCTTGACCTCCTCACTGGCTTATGCTGATCCGTGAAGTGAGTATATATCTTAGAGAGATAAAAACATACCTTTGTGCAGAAGATGGGATAAAACTAAATCTGGAGATGTGTGGAGGTCTCTGTCTTTGGCAGCTGTTCAAATCCTCGCTGTTGCACAGAGGAATTGCCCGGGGCTGCGGAGTGACTGTTTGACTGAGGTAAAACTAGTGGGAGATGAGCAGAACAGCTTTGGTGACCTTCTTTTGTTCTGAGGACAATGAAAGAACTTGAACAGAAGCAGTTTCTTTGCAACTGTGTGGAAAAACAATTCCAGATGTGTTTTGCAGCATCTCCCATATGAACATTTTTTGCAGCGCACCTGATTTGATAGATTTGCTTCATTTCATGCCATTAATAGGTGACAGGTGACTGTGAGGCACTGATCACAATAAATACATAGAGGATGAGAAAAACTCTCAGATGGAGGAAATAAATCACAGCCTTGTGGTTAAGAGCATGATATCAGGCACTGGAATCTAGCAGGAGTCAGATGAAACAATCCCCTGTTTCTGGTGCAAAATTGAGGCCATTTGTTACTTTGAATAGATCTACAGGCCTGAAAGCACATCTGAGCCGCTCCGGTCGCCCTGATGTTGCTGCAGTGTCGGCCTGGATAAAGACACAAAGGAGTGACACGATGATTCGACAGAAGATCAAAATCTGTTATATGCATTAAAAAATGTATTTCAAAGTTTGTCATAAGAAAAATATTAAGATAGTGACACATCAGAAATTTTGTAGGATTTTCTGAGAAAAAAACCACGACAAAACTAACAGCGTTTTGAAGCGGCTGCCATCAGGCACAAGTACGAATGCACAGCCATGCCTTGGAGATGTTTCTGTCCTTAGGCAGTCAGACTTATTTATGCTTCATCCATGACTTCATTTCTGACGAGAATAACAGAACTTCTTGTCCCAAAATGTATCAGAAAGTAAAAAATATAAAGTATTTTTTATTTTTACACAATGATCTGAAAGTTTTGCTTTGAGTCACGGGAGTCTTTCTCTGCAGACTTTTTGAGCTGACTTGTGCACCACCTGCTCCATCCAGGTTCATGTTAACCAGGTCTTAAAGGCTAATTGAAACAAAGCCATGATGAGAAATTAATAGCGCCTTCTAATTAACAACATCATTATGAAATGTGAGGCAGCAAGCCAAAGGACAAAGGGACAAATGCACAAATGCACACTTGAGGACAATATTCAATAACAGCACTTTTCTTTTTTTCCCTTTTTCTGTGTTAAAATGATTGTTAATAAGTGATGGTGTTTTGATAATGGGTTCAATTTGCTTTAATAAAAGTCTGGTTTACCTTATTAGGACCCCAGTTACCTATTCTACCATTAGCAGCAGCAGCTGCTGTAATATTTATGAGTTACAAATGCAAGAGTGCAGAATTTCAGATCTTTTTTGTTTTCTGTGGTTTCATCCTTTCTATTTACTTTTTTGCTTTGTTTAAAGCATTTTTAGATTTTACTGCAGCACACAGACATCCGTTTCTAAAGAAAACATGGTCACTTTATCTGTCTGAGGGTTCTGCTTTAGAGTTTTCCAGTTAGATCTAATGCTGTGCTCACACCATATTGGATGCGCACTTCAAATTCAAGTCCGCTGCCTCTCTTTTCAAATTCGTTGCTCAAAGCTTGTCCAAAAATGTGATCATGAACCTCATCCTGTGATCCATGTGGGAGAGGCTTGTTTAAAAAAATTCACTGAAGTTTCATTAATGTTCAGATATGTGAATTCTGGAAGCATTGCAGACTGGTGTGACCCACTACCGCGGGACCTCTGATTCAGTCTGCACGTTGACTTAACATTGAAAATGAAACTAAAATAATGAAACTCCGTGCCAACTGTCCCTCCCACTACTCAGAGGCCAATTTCAATGAACCCTTGCCGCTCTGCAAAAACTATGTCCTAGAAAACAACACAGGTTTTTTGATTTTGGCAAAAAACGACATAATAATAATTAAAATACCACTGAGAACACTTTTTTAAAAAATTTAAATGGATCAGAAGATGACTGGAGTGTGATTTTGTCACTCGGCCCCACTCGGCAGCGTTGGTTTATCAAAAACTTGATCTTTTGGCAAACGTTTGGTAAACTGTTTAGCCTTTGAAGGGGTCAAACTAAATTTTTTAGTCTGCAGATACAAAATATACCAAGTCCAGCTTGTCTCCATGTAAATCATTTCACAGGTTTTTGTGCTTCAAACCTCCTTCAAACCTCTCTAAAAAAATGTTAATTACTTCCGAGCTCCTGTAAAACCAACTGTCTTTGGGAATACATTCTTCAGAGTGGGAACAAAAAAAAAAAACACTTTATTATCACAGGATGGAGTTGAGGGTATGATAATGCTTCAAAATAGGCAAGGTTTCCATGTCTTCTGATCCTGATACTCCTCTTGACCAAAGACCAACAAAGTTTCAACACACTGTAGCTTATTTTTTTGTTTGTTTGGTTTTGTTTTTTAATGTTAACTTGCTTTAATGTTAATGGTAGCTTGAAGTACTACACTCCTTCACAGTTACTTGCAGAGTTTTGACCAACAAGCTAAAACATATATATTGACACATTCTTCATATATGTTGACACATTCTTTTTATAGCATGTCCAGGTATTAGATTGGTACGCTGACTTTTAAATCATACTTTAGATCTTTTCTCTGAAAACAGTCTTTGCCCCCTATTGTATTGTTTATTAATTTTTCACAAAATTCGCAAAACCTTGGCACTTTCAATGTTTGCTCTCAGTAATTGTCTTCATAATGATGGAATGCATTCTAAGATTAAGTTTGAGTGTTATTAGTGAGACACGTGAATCCGTTGTACCAGTTCTCCAAAAAAAAGGGCGGACTTGAGTCAAAGAAAAGTGATTGTATTAAGTGTTGCTTTTTTGGAAGCACTTTAGTTTTTGAAAAGTGCCAAAAAGTTGATTCATGATGCATTTGTGACATATTTCTCACAATGATTGTAAATTGTAACAAAAATCTAAGTCAGGAAAACATTTCAGCTGAAATAATGTGGGCCTTTGTTTGTCTCAAGGTTACAAGCCCTGCTTGGTACCTCATCTCTGAAATAGAGAAATATGTTGTTGTTCCTTCTGCTTTAGTTTGTGTTTAAAGGTGGGCTACTTAATGTTCATCCAGATGAATGTGTTTGGAGCTGTGCTTCATTTTCACAACTGTAAGTGCAAACAATACATTTCAGCAGTCCCTCAGCCAGTGGGCACCACCTGCTACAGAGGTATCAATAATACATGAGGGTCCTAATAATGTATCACTGTTTACCACCTGCACACTGAAGGTCACATGTGTTTTCTCCCTCTCTGGCTCACCAAAAAAAAAAAAAAAAACACACACACACAATAATGCAGACAGATTCTTATTGTGCCAGTTCCATCCTAAATCTTTGCCGTCTGAATGCCCGCCTGACTCACTGGTAGGTTTCTAAAGAGGCTGTTAGGGGGTCAAAGTGATCACACTATCAAGGACATCTATTAGCATCCAATTTGGCCAGCTTGGGTCCTCAATCCGGCCAAGCTAACCTCCCTAATGGACATTCATTTATCTCCTGTTATTTGGGAACTGTTGCGTGCAGGGTCCGCAGCTTTGGTGCTTAGCAGGATGAATGTGATATTTATATCAATCACTGCTGCTTATGGGGAAAAATGTGATGGTATAGGGATGATAAAAGGGTGATATTTCATTGTAAATGTCACTTTAACATAACCATCAGTGCCCAAGGTGGGGGGGGCAAATTCTCTTGAAACCAGAAGGAGCAATGCACTCTTATACTACACTGTAAAAGCAGTAACTTATACAACAGGACACATGAGGGCACTTCCTTTCACTGTGTGAAGAATCCTCCTGAATAATGAGGAGCACCTGTCAGGCTTGGTTATCTTGACTCATGGACTCTAGTCCCAACACCTCCACATATCTGAGGGGGAGAGACAAAGAGAGCCAGAGAGCACTCGCTGCCCTGCATGTTGCTAGCATGTTTTTTTATCCAGATACCTTGAAGCATGAATAAGGAATTTTCACTTGTGTTGTTGCCGTAATGCTGCATCAATCACTGGCCTAACTGTGATAAAGACTCAAGGATGTTGTAATCCCTAATCATGGTAATGTGGAAAAAAAAAAGTATCAGCAACATGTTCACGAAAAATGGCCGATTTGATGAGTTCCAGTCAGTATTCAGGACACAAACAGCAGTGTGAAAGTTAACAGCTCCTTCTGTATGCAGCCTGCAGAATCGTGTCTGCTCTTGTTGATTGAATCTCATTGCTGTCTTTGATTCAATCTATCACAGTTTTAAATTAAAGTGCATTGAACACGTTTACATTAAAGGATTGTTAGGATTAAAGGAGCAGCAGGAGATTGTTTATGTAATGTACATTTCTGAAGCAATTCTAATCAAAGCGGCATTGGTTATGGAAATCTGCAGGGTTTTGAACTAGGACTCTTACTCTTCATATTAGCGATGCTTCCAGTAGATAGAGCTCTGTTTTTTATGTACACTAGAAATGTATAGATGTCTATAAAAGTATTGATCAGTTGTTCAACTTAACAAATTGAAGATAACTCCCATTCCCTACTCATGAGTGATGCAGAGGTTTGGGGTTCTTTTTGAGCAAAGCTATGGATTAGATTGAAACAATCATTTAAAATTATTGTGTCCCAAAGAACTTTGCAATAGATTACCTGTTTTATAATCCATGTGAAGCTCACAAAGATGTCATTGTGTTGGAAAAAAAAAACAGCAAGTTAAATGGCAGTCTGCAGGATGGTTTGTAGTTATGTTTACACTGCAAGTACCGGTAAGTGTACTTACCCAGGAAGCATTCCTAAGGCTAATGTAAGTCATGGCAATTATGACGTATGGGTGATGCTGTCATACGGTGCCTTCACGCCACACTCTAGTCGTTGTGTGACTGCACAGCCATGGTGTGCAAATGAAACATGAGTGCCTGTAGGATGCCCACACCAACTAAGCTTTCGTTGTCTAATAGCCTAACTTTCAACAATCACGCTGCACCCTCGGTGTGTGCACTTATCATGGGAAAAGCACTAACAGGCTTCTTGCACAGTACGCAAGATTTTAATTCAACAGTAAAATATTAAACCAGTTTACTATTTTTAAGGCAGATTGCCTCATACTTAGTTGTTCAATTTTTTTTATATCATGTTAAGTTACAGGGGTTGAGATCAAAGCACGTTAGGTTCCTTTAAAGGGAGAAAATCAATATTAAAGTGAAATATTTCTTTGCATAAAGCAAGTGATGCCATGAATCTAGACAGGAAAAGGCCTTGGCAAGACAACCGTGCCACCTGGCCAACAGGGCATGCTGACACCTGGCAGAGCTAATGGTGTGACACCTGAGGGTTTCAGACTTCTGCCAGATGGCAGAGTAAAGGAAGATCACACATGCAAGGAAACTGTACAATTGCCCCGTACAATTGGTGTTCAGCTGCTACACACAAATAATTAATGCAAAGCAGATGCACTGTAGATCTGCGAGCCTGAAACAAGAAATGGATACTGTTGACTCCCAACAAGTGGAGGGACTTTTCTCTGGAGATCAGACTTGATCAAACTGACGACCAAGAGAACTTCTAATATATGAAGCCAAATTGTTATTTTTTATGTAAAGTAGAGGGTAAAAAAAAAACAAACAATTGGTTGATTTTTCCGATTTGATACATCCTGTTCCAGAGCAGTGTAGGGTTTAAAGTTTCCCAAAAAGGTAAAAATCCATGAGAACATCGTGTAGTTTGCCCGTCGCCTCATAGAGATAGTAAACAGTTTCACGTGGGGATGGAGACTAAAGACTTCAGATGTTGGAATAAGGATGATGACAAACAAAAAACTGAGTGAAAAAGACAGAGACACAATGAACACACACACACACACACACACACACACACACCCACACACACACACACACACAATTTCCCCCAAAAAACGACTTCAGAGACAGTGGGTGAAACAAAAGCGGGCACTGACGGACAAACAAAGTGATGAAAGCTTGGAGATTTTCCAAAGAAGATGACAAATTCTTTGCTTTGCAGAGAATAACTGCTTATCAAAAGGGAACATAGAATACAATGCTGACACACAAGTGTTTTTTTTTTCCTTGTTCTTTCTGAATTGTACTTGAAATCATAAGAAACATGATGACATGAATGCATATTTCTACATTTCAAATGACTGCCATAAGCTTTTGTGAAGGAGGGGACGATTTATTGCAAAAGGTTCTTGCAAAAGAGATTTGATGGCTCTCAGAAGACAGAAAAAAATAGAACAAAGAACCACGGAGAGAACAGATGTCATAGTATATCAAAGACTTTTGGAGACTGGGTTTGTTGAAGATGTAAAGCAGCACAGACCAGATGAAGAAATCTCACAGCCTTATAGTTTAGGCACCTGTAACTTCTACACTAACCTTTTTTTTTTCATATATTCTCTGCCTTTCATCTATGAGGCAATCGCTCATGACTCTGGCAGGCAGAGGAGCCACTTTGACCGAGAGCGAGAGGGAACCCCCGTTTATTCTCTCGTTGCACTGACGGATGATTCCTGGATCCAAAAGTAAGAGAGGGATTAAGAAAAAGAGGAGGTAATGTATACGGAGAAAGAAAGACAGAACGTAAAGGTGAGGGATAATGGTTGAGCTGCTAATGTTTGCTTTCAGATTCGAAATAAAGCTGCCTCAGGCAGCTGGAAGACAAATCAGTCAATACGAAAAGCATGAGGGTTAGCCTTTAGGGTCGAGGCAGATGATTTGAGCTGAAATGGCATTGGACATTCATACAGCAATGGTTATGAATATGGAACCCGTTTCAAAATGAGGCAGTTTCAGGATGTGGTTAGCCACAGAGGCTGCAGATGGGAACAAGGGATGTAGGCTGCAGGGCTGCCATTTTTCATCTCCAGTAGAAAATTCAGAAACTGGGGGTTTGGGTTCACCCCCTTCTGATGTTTTGTGTGCTGCAATCCTTCTTCCTCTTGCAGTCTGTTGAGAATTTGAACCAAAAGAGCACAGTAAAGAAAAGAAGCCAACATATAAAATAATGTTCCAATTCCAACATGCTGCATAAAATAAGTGTGGTTATCAGTGAGCTTATGTCTGCTCGCATGGGCAGATAAAAACAACCATTATTAAATGTCAAATGCACAAGAACATTTAACAGAGCCAATTTGTGTCTATTCAACCCTAAATCAAGCCCTGCCCTATGAATCAGCTGCGCCCTTGTGATTCATTTCAGCTGATTTAGATCTGCCACGTCCTTCCTTCCCATTCGCCATATCTGATTGGCTTCCTGGTGTAGCTTCCCTCCATCTTTTTCCATTTGTCTAATGAATAGACTATTGATTACTCATCCAGCCAGATGGACAGACAGATGGACACCAAAACAGGGACAAACAGTGGAATGAACACAAACAAATACAGAGGCATGAAACAGAGAAGGAACGGGCAGATGAACCAACAGCAGACTGCATGTTTGCAGGCTGTTAGCCGGTGTCAAAAAACTGGTGTAACAAAGAAAGGAGTCGAAATTTATCTGAATCGCATACATTTTTTAATAAAACCATAGGCGAGACACACAAGCTTTTCATCACTGTGCTAATTATAAGTTATTTCTAAAGTACTGCCAGAAGTCAAAGAGGGAGTTGATATTACAGGGCCTCAATGGTTTTTGGACTGAAAGTAAAAAAAAAAACTGCATAATTTATCAGGTTTTCACAAAGTTATTGCACATTATTTCAGGTACATAATCTTGTAAAAATTTCAATAATTATGCCAATGTTGCACTTGCTAATATTTTTTTCTTTTGCCGATTTTACCAAACTTAAGACAACTGTTGACAGTTGGGTATCGTGGTTTCAGAGGTGTACTTAAAGCCTTACCTATAAGGGGGGGGTGACCTCTACGAGTGTTGCATGTTTTTGGATTGTCCGGGCTCGAGGAGGATTATAAGGTTGTCTAACTTCCTAATTTCTAAGAGTCAGGCTACACCTAAGTAGCGTACACAAACGTCATAAACAGCACTAATGGCTTAAGATCTGTGGGGGTTAAAAAGGAAAAATCTGTACTACACAGCTGTCTCACCTTCGTCAACCTTTCCTACCCTCGTGTGTTGTTTTAATGTTCACTATGAGATGTCACTAACAAAATGCTCGAAGAAAAAATGTGCATAAATATTTATAAGCAGTATAAGCATTTAATATTTCCTGTGGGCCACCTGCATGACCCATACAGGTTTGACAGTTTTTGGCCCAAAGATGGGGCATGAATATCTTTACTCAATATGCCTTCAAAAGTGGTATCAAGTTCATCATCATCCATTTTTCCTGTCTCCTCCCATATCTTATGTTGATTTTTCTCTTGGCTAACTTGTGTAGTTTTAATTCATTTTTGCTTTTTTTTTCCATCTGTAACTTCCTGTTTTATTTTGTCTATTCTCTCTTTGTGAGCTTGACTTCCTGCTTCCACATCTCTGTACCCAGATCAGCTGTTTTATCTTTTTTTTATTGATTGATGTCAAAAAGTGGAAGCACACTATAAGGTTTCTAAGATCATTCGCTAAGTTTTGTCAGCAGTTTCTTGTCTTAGCTTTGACTGTTCACTTGACCAGTTTTGTTATAACTGAGATTATATAGTGTGTGGTCAGTCCCTGTCTTTTGTATTAGGTAACATTTATTGCACTAAAATGAAAATGAAGCAGACATGAATACTATGCTAAACAGGATGATTTATTAAAAACAGAAAATGGACAATTTATGCTGGAAGCCTTAAAAAATTCAAGTCTTTTAATGTATACATTTTTAATGTTCTGCAGGGCAGACATCCTTACAGAATATAACCTCTTTTGTGTAAAATTATTTAAGAATAAGGCAAAAAAAAAAAAAAATCAAGCGTATTTTATTTGATGTTTTCGGTGTGTACATTGTGGTGTGAGTAACTTGTCAAGGATGTACCCCCCACCTTCCGTTTCCTTTTCGTTCCACTCTCTGTACTTCTGTCTAAGCCAGGGCTATAGGGGAGATGATCTTTTTTGATTCACTCAGGGTTGGAGGAGACAAACAGAGGGAGAGCAAGGCTTTGGGTGAAAAAAAAAATCACTTAGGAACAACCCTGTTCCTCTCATCATGCTGATGAGGCAAACTTGTTCCCCTAAGAACATTCTTTTCTTCCCATGGCCAGAGAGTAGAGAATGGACGAGCCTGACATTCAGAAATGTAGCTAGGAAAAGGTGAGACACTAAGGATTAGATCTCCAAACTGGCTTTGCTGCAGTGAAGTGTGCTTCTTTTGCCAAAATGATATGTCTTTTGTTTCTATTGTGGAGGCTGAACTCATATTAGAACAGTTCTTTCAACTGTTCAACTGTAAATACAGATAATTACAAGGTTGTGACCTTTCCAACTAACAATAATTCCCCTAAGTACCATTTGTTTCTAGCTGCACTGCAGAGAGAGGAATAGTTTGTAAGAGGGGAAAGTGATAACTGAAGACTTCTGCTTCTTAGCCACAGCTTCTAATTGATTTCATTTCTTAATCCCCCTGGATCAAGTTAAGGAAGGAGTGTGGCGTGATTGAGGCATTTGAATTCCTTCAGTGAGGCTCTCCAACAGCACGGAGTTCATTTAAATTGAAAGTGAATCCGTCACTGCTCTTGCTTACACTGAGGATTTGGCTCCTGCTGACAGCCGAGGCTCTCAGTCCGTTAAGATGTATCATCGGTCAGGCCATCGACTCCAGTCTGTTGGCTTGGACTTAACGCTGCTTTTGTGACAATACTGTGTCACTCGGGCTTTCTGCTCTAAGTGCAGGACGAGTCTGGACTGTGCAAACACTCCAAAACACTCATCAAATAGGCATTTCCTATATAGTGTTTTCCTCCTTTTCCACGCAGCTTCAGACAAGTAAAGCTAAGTTTGTTGGTAGCCAGAGAATATCCATGCCTGAAGTGAATGTGTGTCTCTTGACATTATGAGGTTAAGCACAAAAGAAACATATTGGGGCTTAACGCCGGACTAATATTGGAATTTGACCATGAAAGACATTTCTAATCTGCTCAGGCAAAATCACATTTACTCTCGTAATGTAATTTCTCTACACTTACTGAGTCGGCTCTGGGGACATTCTTAATGGAAACTTTGTCCCTTCCTATGGTAAAGCAGAGACTGGATCACTACTGGAAAGAAAGCCTTTCCATGTAATTCATCTGTTCTTATTTTGGAAGTAGAGCAAGGTTTTTTTATGTAACCAACCAATGTATGGAGAGATGGGTGAAAAAAAATGTATGACAGCTCTGCAGATTTACCCTTAGTAAGCACAGAAGAGATTTATCAAAGTCGTTTTCTGCAGGAAAAAGAGAAAGTGCCGGTCCACTCCACTCCAAACATGAAACGGCTCTCCCGGCAGGAATAAAAAAATGACACCATCCCGAAATGTGAATCCAAGCAGGACATCACTGGAAGAGAGATGATTGGTTGTCAGGATCCCGCTAAGAGTCCATGATCATCACACGGCGAACACTGCCTCTCTCCCAACGCTCCTTGGGGAATGAGAGAACTTGGCAAAGCAGAAGTAGGAGTGAAGAGGAGGTCAGTGGAAGCTGTTCAAATGAAAAGTAGGGGGAAAAAATGGGAACATACAAGACAAGCTTCATTACACACTAGAGCTATAGAGAATGTGTGTTAAATTGATAGACGCCAGGTGGTACGAGCATTTGGAATAAACAGTCACCGCCATTTTTCTTAAATTTGTACAATTAGATGGTCATACTTTTGTTTTATCTCCTTCTGTCCTGATAAGTTTCAGTTAGTGAAAGTATGACCATCTTGTTAGTTAACCCTTTGACACTGGAGCCAAAGCACCAATGTATACATTATTTCAACCACTGTAACACTTAAACCATTGACACAGTTAACGCATTTCCAGTGGATTCTGAACTGGAGTAGAGGAGCGTTGTGCCATAACATTACATTAGTAGTGTGTTGCATATTGGTGCAAAGCCGATATGAATAAATGTTTTTCTCCGCGTACTAATCAGCTGAATCATGCGTACATGGTCTACCAGTTGTGGTATGTCAAAGAACGTGTGTTATTTAGGTGTCTCCAGCAACATTTTTGGTGATAAAGGGTTGATAGATATGCCAAAATTCACTCACTACTCACTCCTTATTGGACGTTATGTAGCAGGCATATCCAAAATTACAACCAGTGGGTCAAATGCATTCAAATTTCCACTGGCCTGCAGATTTATTAGGTTTGTACATCAGCAAATGGATGATGTATAAGCAGTTACCAAAAAGTGACGGAATTTTGAAATAGCCAATGTGTCGTACAAGATATAAACAAGCAATGAGAATTTGATTTAACCCTTTGATGCACATTTGTCAAAAGTGATCCGGCTGAGTTTTCATTTTTTTAAATCTTTGCAATAATTAATATTATCATTCATAATGATATTATTAATCATATCGTCTGATATCATTATCAGGCGTTCAACCGCGTCCCCTTGTGGTGTCTTGTGGAGGGTGCTCTGGGAGGATGGGGTCCAGGGAGCCTTACCAAGGCCTGTCCGGTCTCTGTATGACCAGAACGAATGCTTGATTCGCATAGTCGGCAGTCTGACCCATTCCTGGTGCGTGTTTGACTCCGGCAGGGCTGCCCTTTATCACAGAATATGTTCATAATCTTTATGGACAGCAGATGCTGTGCTGGGGGATATATCCTCATAGAAGGACAAGCCCCTGCATGGGATGTACAACTAAACCATAACTGAAGTGGCTGATATCAAGAAGTTCTACCAACGGCTAGAAACGGCTGGCCTACAGGACAGCACAGAAGCGCTCATCCTGGCAGCTCAGGAACAACCGCTGAGCACCAGAGTGATAGAGGCTCAGATCTACCACACCAGACATGACCCAAGGTAGGCTGTGCATAGAGGTGCCTGAAACAATCCAGCACATTGCTGCGGGGTGTAAGAGGCTGGATGGGAAAGCATTCAAGGAGCTCCACAACCAAGTGGCTGGAACATATGTGCAGAATATTGACTGAAAACCCCAAAGTCAAAATGGGAAACACCTCCGAAAGTGGTAGAGAGCAAGAGAGCAAAGATCCTGTACCATACATTGTAGTGGTAAAATAAAGAACAGAGGAAAGCTGTTGTGGTGGATGTGGCTGTACCAAGTGATGCATCAAGAAGAAGGAACTTGGGAAACTGGCGAAATACCAGGGACTCAGAGAAGGACTAGATAAAGCTTGGGAGGTCAAGGTGACATTGGTGCCTGAGGTAATTGGAGCACTCGGGGCTGTAACCCGCAAATTGAAAGAGTGGCTACAGCAGATTCCTAGAAAGACCTCTGACATCTTAGTCCAGAAAAGTGCAGTACGAGGAACAGCTAAGATACAGCACATGGCCCTCAACCTCCCAGGGCTCTGGCAGAGGACCCGAGCTTGGGGTGAGGTACCACCCTCGCAGGGAGGGGGGGAGTTTTCTTTTTTTAAATTGTATTTTTCTTATATTTATTTGTTAAAGAGCTTTAAATCCGTTGTCACAACAAGAAGACCATCTGAACAGTTTTTTTTAGATCATTTTAAGAGGCTCAAAATAATTGGTTTCCTCAAATTAGTGTAATCCAGATTTGTATTCCGATTAACTCGTTTTACTTTTTCTCTGTTTGGGGAAGTTGTAGTATTACAAATATTTGCTTGATTTCAGACGACACAGATTTCCTTAGTTCTTTAGATGATGAGGCGAGAATTTAAAATGCACAATTTGTGACAAGAGTCACCACTGTCTAAAGAAAAAAGAGAGCGATCAACAAAAAAGCCTTTTATTAGATCTTGTGTGTCTTACTTTTACAGTTGAAATACATTTTAGAAGTTAAAAACCTTTTTAAGTGTACATACATACAACATTTAAATCTTTTCCTCCTCATCAGACAAAAAGCGACAAATTGAATTATTAAAAAAACAAAACATATATATATATATGAAGTATGATGAAGTATGATACTAACATTTAAGATGGCAAACAAATATTTCCACTTGTCACAATCTTGCATTTATGCAAAGATTCAAGGATTCAGTTGTATTTTTCCGTCAGCTTCCTCTTTGCTTCAGTCATTCAGAAAATCCCATGAGAGGAAAAGGGAAAAGTGTTTGCAAAAGAGAAATTAAAAGAATTTCAGGAGAAAATTATAATTTTCTTGAACTCAATTGTCATCAAATGCCAGTTATTCTTTGAATGTGACAAACTGCACCGTTCCTGTTATTAGAGCAGCCCCACCAAAACGTTAGCTGCCTGCTTAATTCAGCAGCGTCTAAATCAACAGGCCCGACCTTTATTACTCGCAGGAAGATTTGATTTAACACGACATTCAATTTTAATAGGGTAAACACTGAAAGTTACTTTTACAAACTTGCTGCCACCGTCATTCGTCCTTCATTAAATTTGTTCTAGCGAGCAGAAGTAAATTTAATTTTGTCTTTCCAAAATGCAGTCTACACATGAAAATTAATCTTCTATTCTACTTAACTCAAATTACTTTGATACCGTTTATCTTAGTGAAAGTGAATGACATGGAGTGTTTTGGTTTCCTGCTGCCAAAGCTTTCAGAGGTGAAGTGGTTAAAGCCTCAGATAGTAAGGACTCCAAAAGGGTTGAAAAATTAAGATATGGTGATTGTGATTTACATTATAAATAATCATGATAAAAAGAAGAAAAAATTCTAAGAGATCTCTAAAATATCTTTAAAAAAGTAGTGAAGCACACATATTTTCCTTTAATACTTATAGAGACAAAAAAGGGGAATCTTATCAGGGTTCAGTCGGGACAAAAGTCCCAAATGGCTCCAACAGATAGGATTAAAGGAGCAAAACCCAGATTATAAACTAGGATAAAGCAAATGATGATGAGAGTCTGACAGAGTACTCCTGAAACCCCAGTGACTTCAGTGACTGAGGAAATGAGAAAACGAGGAGCAGGTGTTCCAATTAACAGAAGCCAGGTGTGATCAATTAACAGGAGGAACTCAACGAGATGAGCCGCAGAAACAGGAGTGGAAATGATTCAACTGGACACAGCATAACACTGACGCTGGGTTTAAGAGGATAAACAATTATCAGGAATCCATCCAAAACTGGGATTCAATGGCACAATACCCTTAAAGGCAGAGGGTTGTTACAACTCCGACACATTCTATCAAGTTACAATATTTGTATCATTGTAAAACATATTGATCAATTAATTAATGAATTAATTACATTGAAATAAGCACACAGAAAAAAAAGACAAATAAAGAAACAACTTGCAAGGATGCAAATAAAATGGGAGATAAATGACATATTGAGGAAAGAGTGAAGCCTAGTTTTACATTTGTTGTTTCATTTTTTGAGGAAGACAAAGATGATGAAAAAGTGTGCGAGGGAGACATGGAGATGGGACCAAAAAGGAAAAAAGAGAAGATGGACTTTAACTGTAAAAAAACATGTCACAATTTGACTTGATTGACACTCCATACTGGTAGGTGGGAGACATGCACTTGAAAATTGAAGAAGAGGAAGACGATGAAGAAATAGACGACAAAGATGAGAAAAAGGAAAAAGAAGAAGACGTCAGAAAAGGAGAAGACAAAGACAGCAAGGATGAAGATAAGAAGAAGATGATAAAGACAATGAAGAAAATGAGGACGATGAAGAGGACAAAGAAGTCAACGAAGAAAAAGAGGACAATGAAGAAGACGTAAACAGAGGATGATGACAAAGAAGACAAAAATGACAAAAATTAAGAAGAAGGAAGACGAACATGAAGACGGCAAAGAAAAATATAAGCGAAGCAGAAGAAGAATTAATCCAATAGTGATTTAGATTTTTACTGGAGAAATTCATGCTTTGTCTCAAACTGCTTTCAAACTGAATTCCAGTGAGCTCTGAATCAGAATGTATGCATTAAAATGACTACCAAACAAGTCAGTTACAAAATAGATATTTTTTCAACACAGTAGTTAAACTACGTCCATCACAGAAAAGGGAAGAAATTACATTTCTCATTCCTTTTGCATTATAGCTTTCGCATAACTCTTTAACCATTTATCCAATTGACATAATTATTCATATTCATAATTATCACGTATTCTGAAGGGGAGAAAAGCAATTTTGCGTTGATTTGCAACATTTTACAATATTGACGTGTTTATGCAATCAACGTAAATGATTCTGTCATCGAGAAAAGCAGAGGGTAAAAGGAACTTTCTTTCTGCAGTCATTTGCAGTGGAAAATGGTTGTGAATTTGACCTGCAGTTAAGCCAAAGAGCAGCTGTTGGGGAAAAAAGTGAACTCTGAATCAAGAAAAGACTGGAATCTGCTGTCTGCTCAAAGGGTCTGTTTATTCAAGAATAAATTCAGAAGATCTTCATTTCAGAACACAGAACATGTCATCGATCGGAGCCCAAATGCAGTTAACCCAGTCAGATGAAAGAAGCCTCCGAACCTCTGTTAGGATCAGTTCTTATAGGTTCGTGTATGTGACCTGTCACACATCCCAGAAACCATTTCTCTCTGTCTGACAATTCCCAGAGTGGAGGCTATCAGCTCATCTGTTTCTTTTCCCAAATAGTCATTCTTAAACTTTGGCTGATCCTCTGTTTTTTTACGGGAAGTGTAGTCAATTATAATTATTAATTATTGCAGGCTTTGACACTGTATGACTAGACGTCCCTGCCTGCTCTATGTTGGGAAGACTTTATTCCTAACAGAACCAAGATAAATTCTTGGCAGACTTTGTTGATTCCTTTCAGGATATCAACCCAGATGTTTTTCCAAAGAAAGAGCAGTTCTATTCCTAACACAGCAAACTTTTTACAGCTGATTCTGTTCTTCTGTTTGAGAATCGTAACCCCCTCATCTAATCAGTTTCCATAAGTTTGTGCAGCAGTGTTTGTAATCTAGTTTTAACCAATTTTGTTTTGTTTTTATGATGATCTGTAACTACAGACAGTGACAGAACATCAAGTTTTACCTCTCCTTGTGCATTTTACAAACAAAAACTTATTCTCCCGTTCAGACATTATTTTACCATTTGTACTGTAGAGAACTCCTGAAAGAACTAAACATGATAAATATGTGCATCCTCTACCAGCTGGAGAACAGGAGAAGAAATAAACAAATTCTTAAATGCTCAAAGATCTGCTGTGGAAAGAGAAATGCGTGCAATGCATAGATTACCGCAGCAGTTTAAGAATGTTGCAGCATAATCAAAGCCGAGCCTCAGGGTCACTCAAGCCAACATTTACTACGAGCTTAAAAAAAGAAAGGAAAGTTTTATATCGAGTAGTAAATAGTTTCAGCCTCATGAACTGAAGATGGGATTTGGTTCCATGAGAGAGGAGCCAGATAGACAAAATGCACTGTTTAGAAACTATACAGCAATGTAAAATAAAACAGTAGCAAAAAGAGAAAAGAAGGAATGGATGGCATTTTTAAATGCAGGCTTGTCAAAATAATGAAAAGAACAAGCACCAATCTTCTTGCACCAGACGATAAATAAAATCATGTCTTTTAACCTCAAGCATTCATCAATCATTTTTACATCACAATTGTATATTGTGTGCTTTTGTATATATTACAATTATAATATAATAATAGTTTATAATTTGCTAACATACAAAGGATGTGTGAGCACTCCTGAGAAGAGGCAAGTTTCACAAAAAGACAAACCTTTTTTTACAGCTTTTCTAGTTTTCAACATGTATCTAGCAAGCCCCAACATTTTCTCTTTTCTAAAAAGAGCAGAAACCTTTTTTTGATCACTTATTCTGTGACCTTTGTTCACATTGAGACCTGTTGCGATGAGGCTCCATAGCAATAACCTGTGCTTAGAGAAGTTTCCTTGCATCACAAACTTCTCTGCAGGCAAAGTGGGGCAGACTGGTTTTTTTTTTCAGAGATCATCTCTACACCCTCTTAGTCTATAATTTATTACATACTAAGCTCCAAAGATAGAGGTGGATGTGAAAAGCAAAGAGATTGGAATCATTTTACGCTTAGGATAAGTTAACGTTGAGGACTGGTATCCGTGCATTCAAGGGAAAACATGGCATAAAAGTAATTTTATTAAATATATCCTTTACTTGCTTGTCCTTTACTTTTTTTACTCTTCTTTAGATAACACTCTAATAACATTAAAAGCAGAGGTGTGAGCTTTGGTCCAAACTGCATTTTCTGAGGTCAACAGCAGATCTATAAGCTCTTTTGGATTGAAATAACTATGAATAGATTAGTAAAGGGTTACATCCTCTGGCCTGACTTTGGGCTCTGTGCTCTCTTGGTTTAGGGATCAAAACCACTAAATCCCTGCTCTGATGTTTAAGCGTTACTGGAACCTTTACACAAGAGAGCAAACCAACACACAAAGCCCAATGCCAGCTTAGGATGCTAACTTTAGTAGCACTTGTGTTATGGGTCAGCATAAAATCACTTCCTTTTCTGAGCCTAATTCTTACAATAAATGTTTTATAGTTTTTTCTTATCAACATTGACAGAATCTGACAGGTCTGTGTTTTCATACATCATGATCTTGAAAAAGGAACCAAGACTAAATTCTTTTCCAAACCAAATATTGTTTTGCTTCCACAGCTTAGGCCTAACTGCTCTACATATAACAGAGTCATACAATAAGTAGATATAATGGACTCAACAAGATTTATTTACATGAATTTTGTTTTTGTTTTTACTATAATAGATTTTTTTTTTCAGTGTATGCATTTATTTCTTGTGTTTCTGTAAAATCATATTTATATAAATTTAAATTTAGACTGACTTGGGGAAAAAAAAAGTGCTTGGACTCAATAAGTTGTTAAACTTCATCCAAAGCCCTTTTTGAATTTTGCTTATTGTTATACTTTTGTTGAATATATTTATTGCTCATTTTATCAGTTTAAAAATAAATACAATTTGTTGAGGAATAGGGGCTGTCTGCAGGTGAAAAGTCGGCTAACTTGTATGAGGCATGCAAGTGGCCAACCGAAATATCAAGGTCATCGACCGCTCGGTGAACCTGTAGCGTAAAAATGTTTATGGACATTTTTGTACCTACAGGCATCTTGTGGGAAACAGGTTGTAGTGAGCACTTATTCGATATGCAAGGGTAAATAAGGGTGAAGTAGGTGGGACACAGGCATGCTGTACAGATTTTTCGTTTTCTTTTTAATCCCTATTTCTCTATGTGCAAAGAGTCCAAAGGTGATGTTAACATGACACCTGCATGCTCCTTGTGTCCAGGTTTGCCCATTTTTTGACCGCAGACAGCACATTTAGTATTCAGTCCTCTTCAGCAAACACTTTACGCAATGCAAGAATAATCAATCTGTGAGATATTTCAAGTTTTCAGAGACTCACATTTTTTATGTCATCAAAAACTGGAGGAATTGAGAAAACCCAAGATGACATGACATGTCTTTAATGACGAAAGACAAACCAAGTTGCGTTACCAACTTCTTTAATGGAATCAACCAAATGAAAAAAGAACCCACACAGACAACATCATTGAAAAGTATTATTAAAGTATTTTGAATTATATTTTAAGAGCAAAATAAATGTGAGTTGTATATGTGAGTAGCAGAGTATCAGGTGATGGCCTTGCTCAGACAACCAACAGCATTTCTTTGCACAGACAAATTACAACTCATGCAGTCTTTCTTTGCCTCGTGTGTGGAGATGACAACACCAGTTGGCTGTTGGCTAACAAGATTGTAGTGGGAAAAGACTATTCTTGCTGATTTTGTGGAGATTTCTGGGTGCAGACGCCACAGTCACTTTAGCGAGCATTAAAGACTTGGATTTGATGGGCATGGCCATGGGGGAGCCAGCGTCCCACTGACAAATCTTCAAGTGCACGAGAGCTCTGAAGCAGACCATTCAGCATCATTATGCACCCTCTCTGCAAGTTCACAACTTGTCTGAGGGACTGCCTTTAGTTCATAGGCTGTATCATTGGCAGAATCAAGAGCAGTGATTGCATTCAGACTCTCCAGGGTACAGTTGGTGGTAGACATATTTGCTGAGATGGGAGAAACTGAGAAACAAAGTAAGAAGTTTAATATTCTGCTAAAACTAAGTTGTGCTCTCAAAAGGCCTTTTTTGTTTTCAAGTTAAATTGGGAGAATTTTGAATTTTTTTAATTTAGCACATGAAAAAACACTGTAGGCAATGTGAGAAGACATAGAACTATTTTGAATATACTTAAATAATGATGAAAGAGTAAAGCAACAATACTTCTTCGCAACTTATGCTAAGCACAGTGTCCTTTCCAGTAAATTGAAGCGCAGCATGAGACAAGGAGAGAGCTGGTGGGCTGGGGCAGGAAACATGTTGTGATTGGGTAATGGGCCTAATGTCCCATGGAGTGCTTATCCTGCCTCCCAGATGGATGATGATGAGGTGATGGGGTGTGAGGAGGGTGGGGTTCTTTCCCTCCAGCTCTGGAGAAAAGCAGAAAGCACTGTGAAGCAGACTCCCTTCAATGATCAGAAACAAGGAATTAAAAAAAAAAAAGACTGAAGAGGGGCAGAGGATGTAGAATTGGTGTGTATATGAAGGTAAAGAGCATCTATTTCATTATAACTGAGGAGTACAAATAAAATGCCCGAGGCGTATTTCCACCAAGTGCCAAGTTTGAGTCAGGGAAGAATAATTGGAAATGTCAGGGGCTAATCTGGCATGTATTTTACTGCCAGTTGTCAGGGTGTGAAATGAGAGTGGACCCCAGAAATGCAAACCGCTCAGGAATAGTGTGGTGGAATATATCCCCGACCCATAATCTCTGACGCTGTTATTGTACATAGCAAACACGTAATTGAGCAGAATAACAAAGTTTGAAATTCTATGCCCATCGTAGGCCGAACAGCTGTTTTCTTTTTTTAAATGCCAAACACACAATTAGCATGAACAGGAAATAAACAACAAACACTAAAGTGTCCAAAACTAGGTCTTGCAGTCTTGTATTTAGGAGTACTATCGGACCTTATAGTGTGACAAATCAAACGTTTGCTCCCTTCTGCAACCTGCCCCTAATGGTCTTTTGGAAACTGAAACATTCACTTCTTCCTGGTTTAGTACAAGTTTAACAAATATTTACTTAAAGTTTCTTAACCAAAGGCTTAAATTAGCAATCCCGGTTCCCATATTTCTCTGAATCCGCCGGTTAAGTCATTTTAATGACCTTTGGTATAAAAATAAGCTCCACTCTCAACCACCTCTTTGGACTAGAAAAAGTAGCACAGGTGAGACACCAGGAAGTTAATCTACAAGCAACTCAAAGACAGTGAAATAAAGAAATTAACAAAATACAAGAAAACCGGAAAAAAGAATTGTGTGAGCTGTGTAAAGTTAATTTGGCGTGGTAAATAAAACAAGTGTGTTTGTGTGCATTATGTTGCTAAGTTACTATGGCTGTAGAGTGTTCCTTCGTTTATCGCGAGGGGTTAAGTTTTAAAACAAATGTGCAAATGTGGTTAAGAAAGTAAGATATAGTCGATGGACTGGCAGTACAAACCAGTTTCATTCTTTTGGGTCCCAGATCATGCCCCATGTCAGAAACGGCACTTCCCAGAACTAACATTTATACATTTGAATTGTTTGTTTTTGTAAGTTTCTCTTTTTTGAACTTTAGCTTTTCTTTTTGTCCTGCTTCCTCTGTTTCACAATAACTTATCTTAAAGGGTTCAAATTAACATACAACAAAACATATAGTGTCAACTATTTCTTAATAGCCAGTGAAAGGGGCAAACATTTTGGTTTTCATGCAGTTTTCTTTCTTCACACAAACTAAAAAAACCAAGTGCATCAAATGGCTTTTTAAACAGCAAGAAGAAGCAATCTTGAATCAGGCCAACCATAAATAGATGCCTTCTGAGCCCCAGCTATGAATTTGGACAACTTTGTCTGTATACAGCAGAGAATTTTTGAGCAGAAAATTGGTACCACTAGAGAGTTCTCCAAAGGCAAGATGCCAGTGACACAAGTCCCTCTTCGGCTTGTGGTTCCCTCCTTCAGTCGTAAACACGTGGCAGAACATGCCAACACATTTGTGAGAAAGACAGGTGATGAGAAAGAGAGGGAAGAGGGACAGAGAGGGAAATGACAAAAAACTGTCAGAGGGTTTAGTCTAAGATAACTTGAAGTCATCTTGTACAAGTGTGTTAGTGATCTGAGAATTCTGCTGGGAGCAGTTAGAAGAAAGGACGCAGAGCAAGCGTCGAGACAGAGAAAGATTGAGTGAAAGTCAGACAAAAGATGAGCGTTTGATTTCTTTTTTTTTTTCCAGTAAGCCTGCATAACCTTGGGACCAGATGGAAAACTGTAACTAGAAAAGAGGATGGCAAGCTGTAAGTGATTACATTTCTGTTTTCTGACAGTCATACATTCAGCTCTGATTTGCATAAAATTCAAAAGACGTGATGTAAGAACAAAATTATGAGCAAAGATAGACATACAAAAAAGCAGCATTATTTATAAAATAGTGAATGGAGGTTCATTAAACAGCAAATTTCTGGTGTGTTAGTCCGAGTACTCATCAAATCAAGCTTAATTTATAAATCATTTTTTATACATATGTAGCACAAAGTCAGGGATGTCCAATTTTGTTTTTTGCAAAAAAAACTCAGATTTGGTAAAGTGTAAATGTGTAAGAGTCTGCTTGCATTCTCTGAACTATTTCATGAAAAAGGTTTTTGCAATGGGATGCTTCTTGTTTCTTCACATAGAACAGGAATAATTCTAAATACATTTTTACCAAAATTACTATGCATTTTGTATTTGAAGACCAGAAATAAAGTGAGGTAAATATCAACATTAAATCTGGTTTTGCATGAAGTGTAATACATTATTCTCTATTTAAATGCTCACTATAACCTTGTAAATGGTCCCACTTCAATCTTCTTTTGATCTATTGTAAAAGATCTATAAAAAGATTTGTAAATAAAATACAAAGTAAAAATCCGGCTTGATACTGAAGTATGCAAACTATATGTTGCGGACCAGTCTACACCAACGACCACCCTGACTCAAAGAGGACGCTACCACCTACCAGCAAGGAGGGAGCCCCTGGAGATCCCACAGCAATGAGCCTGTTCACTGAGGAGACTCAATCCCTGGTACGCATAATCTCTCTGAGGAAAACACTGGTATCATAACAAAATGTATAAGGAGTAAAATACATAAAAGTAAAAACAGAGATGGATGCATTTGTGTGCAGAGACATGTACCGATAGACTCAAGAATTATAAACTCCTAATGTTTGACGTTTGCAAAGAAATAACCTGTTAAATGATAAAAAAAAAAAAAAAAAAAAAAACTACACCCACGCACTTCATGTGTTTTGCTAAAAAAACCTCACAAAAAGTTAATTGGAATTGCTTCCATCTTTGCTGCAGTTATTTACTGATTTTGTCCAATAACGTTATCCTCAGCCTTTAAAACAGGAAGTTCTCAAAGGCAACACTTCGTTTATTCCTTCAGTACTATGGCGGATAAAAGATGAAAAAACATAAATGCGTTTTTGCTCATAAAGTCGTGTTCTGCTCAGGGGCAGGTGACTCCCAGATTTTACACCTATTATCAGAAAGTCGACTCTTCCACAAGTTCTCCAACATAGATGTAATGAATAAATCCCCCCCTGCCTGTGATGGAAGCATTGCGCCCCGTAAATGGAGTGTCGGGTCACAGAGACACGTTTTATTGTGCACAGATGATGGCAAATTAGCAAAGCTAATGCTTGCAATTAGCAAATGAGCAGCCGTTACTCATCAGTGGATGTGTGCCTGGGTGTGTTCAGTCAAGCTGACTGCTGGGAATGTCACGGTTGGTGATTTTGTGTTTATCCAAGTACACCTTCTTTTTACAAAGTTTTTTTTTTTTTCTGCTGCAGTGTTTTTACACATATGTGGTGTTTTTTTCCTTAGATTTGAATTAGTAGTTTTCTGCGTTTCTCATCAACCGATTAAATTTTTAAAGAACTCCCCACAAAGTGTGATGATTGCTATGTTTCCCCTCATAAATATTTTGCAGTCAAAGCACAACCCATCATATGCTATTCATCAAATCATATTTAATTTATCGAAGGGCCAGTTTTTCAGTTAAAAACCAGTCCTTGGCACAAAAAGTCTTCGGGTTTTTGGATGTATTCTTTCTCTTTCTTATGCCACCTTTCCACCCAACTTTCCTCCATTTAGTTTCTCTGTGCACAGCTAATAAAAGAAGAAAAAAGTGTGGTGGAGCACTTTGGCATGACAACATTCTTCAAAAGAAATAAAAAAAAAAAAGAGAGACTGTCCCTGTTGTTTGTGACCTTACTTTTCAAGCCACAATCTGTTGCCAAGTAATGTCACACTGGTAGGACAAAAAAAGTGTTTGAGGAACAAAAACGAACAAATGGAGCCTTGGCCAACGTAAAACTGTGAAAACATTGACACAGTGCTCTTTCCGTCTCTTACAAAAGACTCTTCTACTGTCTCTTCCTTTTGGTTTTGGCCACTTTTCTAAGGAAACCTCATATCTTTGCATTTGCTTCTCTCCATTCCTGTCCCTGCCCAAACCTCACTTTCAGCCTCAATAAATGGAAGGCTACAATACCCATAAAATTCAGTGGAGTCTGAGCACCAAAGTGCATTATGGTGCAGTGAGATAAAACTGTAGAGGATGGGATGAGAAGGAATGAAAGTAAGAAATAGCAGATCAAGGCTCAGAGACAGCTTCTGCTCACCAAGCCCAGGGGAAAGACCGATTTCCTCCCATTAAAATTATTTGCAACAAACCAGTATTTGAAAGACGCTGCTGGAAAACACATCAACAAGGATACAGTTGGGCCTTCTGGTAACATCAATTTTACAATGTTCCAGGCCCTAAGTTTGGATTTTATTTTTCTAAAAGGAAAAATATGATAGAAACAGAGTTAGAAAATCTGTCAGAAATTTCTTCTTTAAGAAATCCCAAATATAAGGGATTTTGGAAAATTACAAGTTTTGCCCCTGAAATTGAAGATCACTCACATTTTTTGTTCTTTTACTTTGCGAGAAACAAAAAAAAATGTTTATAATGAATTAAAAAAAAACTATATAATTTAAAAAAAACGCACAACTAAAAATAAAAGTCTGTTATTGAAGCATCACTGTGAGACTGAGACAAATCAAGCTCAACAATTCCTTATTCAATTTTTAATTACATACAATTAATAACATAATTTAAAGCTGTGTATGATCTCTTAAACATTTGTGAAAAAAACAGACATGGATACAAATCCAGGAAATATTTTTTTCTAGTAAAGACCATTTTTTTGCATTATCACACTCAAACATGTAAAAACAAAAGGTGTTTGCACACCATCCTAAGCTAGACAAACAAAGACATGGCAGGATGAGTTTTGTGTGAAAGATGATTACATCTTTCAGCCCTGTCAGGCATGTTTGGAAAAAACAAAAACCCAAGTTGGATCTTTCCCTCGAATACCGAAGCCAAATTTTGGAATAAATGAGCACACATTTCCACAGAAATGCTCCAAATATTTGTCTTCCAAGAAGAGTTGAAGCCATTATAGCTGTAAACTGAGATCTTGAGATGTTTAAACTCAAAGCAATTTGACATATTTTTAGCTCCAGCTTTTGATTAGAAACTTTCCAAAGCTTTTTATTACTTTTCTTAGACTTTTTTCTCCCTGATTGACTCAAAGATCAACCATCCAGATGAGCAGCAATGTTGTTAGTCATCCACACAGATAAAAAGCCAAATGGATAACCTTCCAGTAGGATCTGGGCTGAGACTTCTCACTGCTTACCTTTGTTGCTATATTGGGATTGGCCATCATAGATTGGGTTGAGCGGGTTGGCCAAGAGCCCATTATGATGCCAAAAAAACAATCCGAATTTGTGTTTGCGGTAGAAAACAATTTTGGCAGCTAACTTTTTAAGTAAGCAGGTGGGATCTTCGATTCACACAAGGTATAATCACTGCTGCACGTATGTAGGTATTTAAACACTCACACAAGCTAGTGAGATTTGAAAACAAACTGGCTGCGCGCTGTTTTTTTTTCCCTCCCATACTTCCAACTCCCCCATCTTGCACCCTCCCCGAGAAAGTGGCAATCAGGCAGGCGGCAAGGCTGGACTCACATCCAGTCAGAGTGGTCAGCAGTAACAGGATTATCTGGGAGAGCGAGCGTGACAACAAGCCAGTTTGCTGCCAAGCGCTGTCATTATTGAAACACATTACACAGTCCAAAACGAAGCTATTGGAGCCAAACTGCTGTCGACTTAATTACTCCAAAAGCACTTTGTGGATGTGGCACATTTTAATAATTTCTTCCCCTTCTCACCCTACTTTTTCCACCCATTAGTTTGGGAGACGTTAAAAAAAACATGGCTTTGTGTGGACTACAGATTTGCAGCTCAACCATTTCCAATCTTCCCCACCCTCGAAACTTGTTTTGGATAATTGTATCCAAAATGACAGGCGAAGAGTGGAAGAGATTAATATACCAGAGCGTTGTGGTTCCTCAAAAACACATAGAGATCTCATAATAAATGCAGCCATTTTACTAAAGAGTATTAGCCTCAAACACTGAACAGTTTTGGTGCACACCATGATGTACTCAACTCACGTCAAGTTCAATTAGCTCTGAGATCAAATGTTAGGACAGGCAAACTGTTGCACTAATCTTGTTTTGCTGCTTTCTACATTATATGTTCTCAACACTATTTCTCAAGGCAGTATGACTTGACTCTATGAATTATTTATTGGCTCTTATTCAGCTACAGCGTACAAAATACAACTGTCATGAGCATCAGTGGTCACTCGTTAGCGATGAGGCTTCTGATTGGGCTTGCAGGATGCTGAAATCCCCAGGGTCATTAAGGCTCAAGCCTGAGTTGATAACATATCCAATAGATGTTAGCCACGGGCATGGTGCGAGTCCTCAGGGAGGAATAGCAAACAGGAAATCCGGATTGGAAAATGAGGTAAAAACAAAACTAAAAAAAAAAAAGCAAAGCGATTTTGGGAGGAAGGAAAAGCAGGAAGACTGCCAGAAGGAGAGGACTAACAAAATAAATGACATTGAAAGATCAGCGGAGAGTCTTTAGCACAGTCACGCGAGAATAAATTCAAATGCCAACTCTGTGCAGGAAAAACACCAGGGGGTGTGCACGCCGCGCAGCCCAGTGTAACTGCTGCTATCTGTGCTGCCTAATCACACAAATGCACATACAAACATGGATGTGCACGGGCAGTGGGAGTTGTCAGGTCGCATTAGCTGTGCGGTGCTTCATTTGCATCGTGCAGCAAATTGCATATATTATCTCTTGAAAGCAGTAAACTATTAATTTGATGCAACATCCCCTTCAAACACAGCACATTTAAGAATTTATGTTTTCCGCTTTGCTGTTTTTCTTTAGTTAAACCTACAATAGACAGATGATAGTCGTGCAGCCAAGGTCTTAGTCTGACAAATGAAAGAACTGAAAAGAAACAAAAAAAAAAAGCCCTTCAGCTCCCATAAGGAAGCACAGCAGGGAACATATGGTAAGGTAGATTTATCTTCCTCTAAGAAGAGCACTTATCTGCTTTAGAAGTCTTTCTGGATGAGATAAATGATAGCACCTTTGGTCACCGAGGAAATTAAATAGATTATTTTCTTAGTCTGTTGTAGTACAGATGGCATAGAAACCTTAACTCCTAATTGTGCATTCATGCACTCAACGTTCAAGATTGATTTTTTTTGTTCATTTTTTTTTTCCCTTTTACTAGAGCTTGCACAGCTCTACCAAAGTGCAGCAACTGTATGTCAGGGTTTATAAAGTAAAGCACCACAGGTGCTTTCTGTAAATCCTTCTGTTGTCAACTTCCTGTAATTATCCAAAAAGTAAATACCGGTAAGCTCTAAACCATTTAAAAATAAAATTAAAAAAGGCCTACATTTCTGCATTTTCCTAGTGAATCACAGGGGAGTGACGTTATGATTACATCAACAATTTACAGGTTCACAAGGCCAAACAGAAATGTGTGAAAGGAGGTGACTGGAAAGAAGTCTTCAGAATGTTAGGTGCAAACTAGAGTCAGGGGAACACTGGCTGTGAGATTACACATGCAGCAAAATGTGCAAAGTACACGCTCAAAGTGCACTGAAAACCCACTGTGAAGAATAAATGCATACCAGATGTGAGGGCAGGCCTTCAGATAAACAAACGCAGAATGAACACAAAAGAGGAGCGACATGGGGAAAGAATCTTTGAATGAAACAAGGACAAATTCCCCAGGGTCAAAACACCCAGAACTGAACATCTGTAGGCCTAATTCCTAAGGTTTAGTTCATAAAGGGCTACAGAGGTCAAGGGGAAAAAACAACAGCAGAAAACACTGGGAAATCCTATGGTAAAGCCATTAAATGACCCTTCTCCCTTGGCATTCCAAATAGGAAGTACCCTCTGGCTCCAAGAATACACAATCTTTTTAACCTCTATAGAGAAATAAACAGCTATAACTGAGTCATTCTATTGGTCAGAATAACCATTCTTGCTCTGACACCTTTTTCATACATGTTCTTAACAATCATAAATTTTTTATGATATTATTCCTATAGTGCAAGTTACTCAAGTTATAATCAAACCAATCAGATGCCTTAATAAAAGTATGTTCACACTGGGCCATCTTTCAGAGTTTTGTGCTTCTGTTTTGTGAACTCTGTGGGACAGCTTCTTTCTCCAAAAACAGGCTGTTCTGTGGTTTTGCTGAAGTTTTACTGTCACCAAAATATAATGGCCTAATTGTTTCATTTCATGGAATATTTATCCTATCAGGTCTTTCCATTTCATGGTACACCTGATAGATCAAAATGTTGTCAATCAGAAAATCACGCTGTTTTTTAAAAATAATTTGGAGGCCCCCTGGAATAACTAATATATACTAATATAATATAACTAGGTTTTAGCTTTAGAGAGCAAAAAAAAAAGCAAGTGAAATATGACACCACTGAAAAAGGCAAATTGACTGCCACAGGAGTTCAAGTGTTAATGGGCCGATTTCATTGTCAGGAGTCAGAGCTCTGTCTCCCTCTCTGGTCTCCCACGGGACCCATCTCAAGAGCACTACACATACTACATCTCCCAGCAACCCCAGCGCACACTCCCCAGATGGCACTCAGCTGACACTCATTAACAATCACTCACATGATACTTAACTGGACTGCACAGGGCCTCACTCAGTGCGAAGTATTGCTTGCGCCATTCAGCCTGCATACCTGGCTGTTTATCCTGATCTGATAACCTGTTTACCTGACCCTGCTTCGTATCTGACTCTGCCTCTTTGCTGCCTGCCCTGACCTTTGCCTGGACTCTGATTCTGATTTAGCTTTGTGGACTTTTAGCTGAGCTTTGCTCCTGTCTGAGTCACTAAAATATGTTGCACGTGGAACCAGCTGTCTGCCTGTTTGTGAAAATCATACTGTTCTTAACCCATTCTGAGTGATGAGTATTGATACATATGTGATAGTATAATGCCTTTGCTTTGACACACTAACAAACGATTTTTTAAATGAAATACGTGTTATTTTTGTGAGCTCTGTTAATACCCGGTAGTAAGACGCCTCAATCTCTGAGGCTCTGTCTTTCGCTTCTTGTGGGTGCCGTCCATTTCATGACGTCAGTCTAGAGCCGGCCTGGCCAGTATGTCTGTGTTTCGCCCACAAAAATAAACAACTTCTGAACTTTTGCAAAGATGTATGTGCATATTGTGCATATTTTTAAAATGAAAGTGTTTTGCAGATCACCGTGGAAATGATTGGGGGCGGTGCTGGCAGCACACACTCTTCCAGGAAGGGGCTGTTCCCCACTTTGTGACATCACATTGTGAGGAACCACTTGTTTTTGTGGAGTGGGAGGGTCGGATGCTCTTAGCACAGGGTTTTAAAGGAATACTCAGAGATGCATGAATGGATCAAAATACTTCTGTTGGGTTGTTTTTCGTGGGGAATTAACATTACAGTACATTTTGCATGGTATAGGAACTTTAAAACTTTTAGATGTAATTTCCTGGTGTTTTAAGACAATATTATCCTAATTTTATATATTTACACATCAGCATTTATTTTGTATGTTTTTTAAATATTTAAGTTACTGTTATCAGATTCACCTGCTCTGTTCCAGGTGATCCAGCTAAAAACAGGGTTTCTTCTAATAAACATAAATTCCATCTCAGAAACACAACAAATTTAGATTTACTAAAGCCTTTCCACTGTAAATATGTAACCTATAAACCTGGAGAATCTGCAATTGTTTTGCATATTTCAAATATTCTTTAGCTTTGTTTCATAAACATTCAAAATGCAATGCAATTATGGTCATGTTTTTTATTCTGTCTGGCTTAACTATGACAAACCTGCACTTTTGTTTTTGGTCATGTATGTTCATTGTTGCAAATTGTACATTACCTTCTTGATTTCCTCACATCTGAGTAAAATATTTAGGTTCTCTGACAAATATTGAGGGAATTCTCTCTGGTAGTAGATCATTCATTCATTCATTCATTCATTTTCCAATCCGCTTTATCCCTTTCGGGGTCACGGGGTTGCCGGAGCCTAACCCGGCTACTCATGGGCGAAGGCAGGGTACACCCCTGGACTGGTCGCCAGTCTGTCGCAGGGGCCACAATCACACACCCATTCACAATTTATAGTAACCAATTAACCTATGAAGCATGTTTTTGGACGGTGGGAGGAAGCCGGAGTACCCGGAGAAAACCCACGCATGCACGGGGAGAACATGCAAACTCCACACAGAAAGGTCCCCCAGCCAGGACTTGAACCGGGAACCTTCTTGCTGTGAGGCAGGAGCGCTAACCACTGCGCCACCGTGCAGCCCCTGGTAGTAGATATTAAACAAAAATTAAATAAAATGGAGTTTGCTTCAGAAAAAAACTCTGCTCAACCCGTTAATTCATCTCTGGTCTTTCATAGATTCATTTCTGCCAGTGATTAAAAAAAAAGTCCACAACAGCTGGTGTAGGAATAAAAATATTACATTTTCCAAACTGATTCTTTTTTCCTTGTGTTCACTCTACTCCAGCTTGCTAGGTTATTCGTGCTTCTGTGCAGCATTTTGGGAGTATTTTGTACACATGCTACTGTAGATGAATGTCTTTTGCAAGCCTTTTGCGCCGTTGTGTCAGTCTTTGGAGAGCTAACCCTCATCATTTGGCCTGCACAGCTTCTTTGAAGTGAGGCTCAAACTCCAGCTTCAAAGGTTCCTCTCTTAAAGGGGAACATGTTGCGCCTTGTGTGAGGGAAATATCAACAAGAGCCTCTCTCCATTACTACAATTCAATTACAACGTTATTGAATAGGAACAGTTGAGGAATTTGTATTTTTTTTTACTTAGAAAATCGTTACAGTTGGATTAGCTCAACCCCTGTTTTACTGCAGTGCCTTCTTTGCATAAAGACTAGATACAAAGTGCCTAAGGATGTTTTGTTTTTGTTTTTTTAAATGATAAATAGTTAAAAAGGCCCTTCTTGTAAGTAGAAATTTCCATTTTGAAAGTATTATATGTGTGTTAGTTTATGTTTGTTTTGTAAGCCAGATTTTATGAAAATTATTTAAAGAATGTTTACAAAGATGGAATTTATTCATCTTTAACAAACATCTGTATTGGTTTAGCCTGAAAAAAATGTTCTCGTGTCTTCAAGCTGCACATTTATATATGTACACAGCAGTAAAAGTAAATTAAACTGAGTGGCATTGATTTGTTTTGCAGTCATTACCAATTGCTGCCATTTGAATTAATCAGAGGTATTGTGTGTTTTTGTGTGCATGTGTGCATAGAGGAGGGGGGTTGTAGCCTTGACAAAAAAAATATAAAAATAGTGCTGGAACAAGGTTGCCCAAGTACTGTAAATTATAAAATGTAATACATTTGATTTGATTTTTTTTTTTTTTTTTTTTACAGATTTTGCTTGTAAATTTGAGGTCCAGGGACAGAAAACACATTCTAACCTAAAATGTTTTTGTGTTTTGAATTAGATATCTTAGCACATAGTCAAATATTTATACTAAACAATGTGTGGAGCTCAAAAGTAAGATTTTCTGTGTTTGCAGACTTCACTTTGCGCCCGTTCTAACTCGACCATTCTGAACTCCTTATGTCAGAAAATCTTCTTTAGCCTTTAAAGCATTAGCCATGCAGCAGGATTGTCTGTCTTGGTGTACTCTGGTGATGTGTTTTTATCTCTGCTGTGTTGCTCAAAACAAAAAACATTGTAACTGAAGGTTTATCTTACTTCCATTTTTGGTGATGGAGTACTTTTTTCTCAATCCCAAGGGGTATTTATAGCAGGTAGCAGTGGATGTAGTTTACTTTTTACTTTGGAAGGAAGATGGATTTGTCATGTGATTTAGCACAAAACTATTGTTTCTCAGTATTTTCACAACCTCTGTTGCAAAGGAACAAACTAACTTGGATCCTTTTTGGTTTCAGCAGTGAGCAATTACAGCAAATTACCAACTTTTAAGTAATATTCTCAACACTAATAGTGACCCTATTTTCCCAAACTGTAAAGCCTTGTGGAGAATCACAGCAGCCGATTGCAGCAAATCATCATTGGTCCCATTCTCTGGGGGAACTGACCTGTTCGCCATCAAAACTATGGAAGTTGATTCACAGCTTTGCCTTAAGTCATTTATCTCTGCTGAACATGGGTGAAGATGTGTTAATTGCCAGCTACATTTAAAATAAATAAACAAAAAAAGTAAGTGTGCTGCATTTGCATAAATTAAAAAAAAACAATTTTAAATGATTTTGTCTCTTAGTTTGGAATTCACTTGGCTTTGTATGAGGAAAATTTGTCAGTGGCAGCTTATCCCCGGATGCAAATGTGAGGACAGATCAATTCAGAGATTGACAGGTTTCTAAGCAGTGACTCTTGTTAAATGAGACAGTTCCACCATGCAGAAAGAGCCATCAGCCTGGCAGACAAGGTATTGGATTTCTAAAAATTCCAAAATTCTGTCATGTTGTTGTGTGAGATGAAGCGGACACAGAAGGACACAGAAATACAGAAGAATGAGAAAATATTATTTTATTGTCCATGGAGTGACTGATGGACCGCAACTGGTGCAGAGTTTGGTGGCAGCAGGATGTCAAGATTAGTCGTAAGATTAAGGTTAGCCTGAACCCGTCTCAGGGTGATGTGGAAGCCAGGACCGGCAGCACAGAGAGCATGGAGGTGAGTAGAATGGACAGTGGCTTTCCTTAAAAGCGTGGCATGGCAGTCAGTTGGGCGCTCGGCGAGGAACCAGGCAGTGGTAGTGGAGGAGGAGGACATAAGTCAGCACATGGAGAGTGGTTACCTGGAGACAAGGATTTGTCATGAGCATACATGTAGATAGGCCCAAAACTATAAAGACTTGGTAAGGAACGAGGCCAAGGTACTGCACCAGAGAAGCTGCTGAACTGGCAATGAATACTGGAGGAGGTCCGTATAATATTACCCAGGAGTGGATGTGTGTCTGGTACTCTGGAGATGGCTCCTGTGTAAGACCAGAGAGGGGGAGACAGAGCTCTGGATCCTACGTGTGTGTGTGTGTGTGTGTGTGTGTGTGTGTGTGTGTGTGTGTGTGTAAGTTAAAAGTGTGATGACAATCTCCAACACAGTGAACCTTCTAAAAAAGACCGCCTTAGGCCTAAACCTCATAGGAGCTGTGAGGAAGATAGTCAAATAAAGTCAGAGAAAGTCACCTTTCTTTTTTAACATTTTATTTTGGTTCATGCACGGTACAGCTTGGTTTTACATGTAGTATTTATGGTTTTGCAGATCTTGCAACTGTTTCATTTATTTCTGATAATTGTATTGTTTGTATTTTTATGGGAGATCACCATGCCAATGAAACATTGATGCACTTCTCAGCAAAATTATTTATTTTTAAAAGTATATGATTGAGCTGTCCCACCATAAATGTCTTTAGGCAAAAATTCAAGTTTTCATTTGAGTGTTGTTTGTTTACCTTTCTACAACTATCTCTATTCCATTTTGTTTACAATTTTATCTTGTCTATTTACAATGTTAATATCAACTACTACTGTTCCTATGTATTTACAGTGTTTTTACCCATTTATGATATATAGTTTTTAATGATCGTGCACAGATGTTTACCCTTTTATACAGTTGATGTAATTTTGACTCTCGTTTGTTCAGATTGTACTTTTGTTTTTAATTTTACTTATTGTTTAGGGAGACAAATTTACGCTAGTGGATAAAAATGATTAATAAGAAAACTTAGTAATCTAGTAATCTAGTAATAAAGACATTTTTGTTTGATAAGTTAAAATCTCTTTGATCTAAATTCTTAGCAATAGAAAAAAACTCAAATTGCTCTTTAATTTTTGGTTATGGGTGTTTTTTTTTTAAGTTTAATGAATATTGACAAGTAAGACTGGCATTCATTGTCATTATTTTGGAAACAAAAATTTCGATTTATGTTCCAAGAATACATGCTAGTTTTAGATTTATTAAGGTGGGCCAACATAATATTTGAATTTTGTTCACACTTTGTTCTAAAATGAGTTATTTCTTGTAATTACATTAGTTTTTTGTCATTGTAATCAAAATGAACTACAAAAAGTTCACCCATTTGCTTAGAACCAGCAAACACATACATCTTACTGGGCTGTATCGCATTCAACTAGAACAGTTAGTTTTTTTTGGCTTATTTTTCATGTTTTATTGCTCATGTGGGACTCTGTGTTTCTAGATTTTGATGTCTTAATATAATATTGCTTAAGTAAAAATGATTTGCTGCATGGACAGACTACTATTAGACTATTACTACTTTCTTGTGATTTTCATTTAAAAATTTAAATTGTCTTGGTTAACTCTGATGTATTTGCAGCAATGACTTTTAATGTGCATGTGAAACAAACTAATAAAATAAAATAAAAAATCCACATTAACTGCATTGTCCTGTAATAATATAGAGTAGAAGTCATTTATGGTTAAAGTTTGATGTTTATTAGTATTTACTTCTCGTCTTTCCACAAATCAAAGGCTCCACAACATAGAAACACAGTTATTAGAAAGGCCTTTCTAATAAACATTTCTAACCTGTTGTCCCTTTGGTACGGAAAATCTTTGCGTATTATTTCTCACCTCCACCTTCAAAGCAAAGAGCCCAATGCGCCAAATGATCTCAAAGTAAATCAGTTGATGAAAGGGAGTCTTCTATCCTCCAACACTATGCAGCTGAATAAGGTGATTCTCAGAACAAAGAGTGGTAGCAGATAAAAGACTCAATTGTCTTTTTCTCCTAATAGCATGCATAATTATTCGGAGTATTGATGACCGACATTTAGCTATTTTTTTCTTCTTTTTTTTTTTTGCGTGGAAGCAGAACAAAAAAGAGCTGATTTTGAAAAGCTGTGAAACTGCAAGTCTTTTTGCTAAAGCTTCTGGAACAGGCACAATGTTGAATAGTTCTTTATTCGATTTAGACTTTTTCTAATTAAGGCTGCCTTAGTGAGAAGGTGTAAATGATTTTTTTCATGTCCCCTGGTTTGTATGCACAGTTTGTGATGTACATTGATTTACCTATTGACTTTTAGTGTGGCCTGTCAGTTCTTTGAAAGTCTTCATTGTGGAATAGTGGGCAGAAATTTTGGGTCGTAATCAGCTGAATTGGAAATTTAAAAAAGTGAACGTTTCAAAGTTTTCAGCCTTTTTTCCCATCTATTGTGTAGTTTTTGGCTCATTTGCTTAGAGAAAACTCTTGTCAGGAGCAAACTATCATGATCTGCTTTGGTGTTGTGTAATATTTGTTGCAAAAATCTAATTTCCAGCGCAGCTTTGTAAATGTTTGCGAGCAATTGGGATTCCTGCAGGAAATGAGTCAGTGTTAAGGCTGCAAAGAGGGCAAATGATATTCAATTTCTATTCATTTTCAGTCCATTTGGACATTTGAAATCATTTTTTTTCTTTGTTCAAGTGCAGTTTTTGCAGGCTTGTCTAAGAAATTATCGATAGTTTAGCTTTGTATTTTTTAAATTCAAGTACTCTTAGAAATAAGTCACAACAACTCTAAGGTCTAGAGCTCTACTATCTATGTTAAAACATTTTGCACAAATTGTTCATTTAACCTTTCTGTCAATTATACCTTTTTTAGATCTCATTGCTGCATTTGACACCATTAATCACGCCATCTTCTTACAAAGACAAAAAAACGCAGTTGGTTGTGGGTGCTGTCCTAACTTGATTTACATCATATTTGTCTTTCAATTTTTTTATGACTTGTTTAAAAAAATCATATTTATTAAGATAAATAATTTTATATAGATAATTTTATCTCTGAGATCAAATTAAATGATCGCATGACCTATATTTTTAAGGGAAGCTTTTTGATTCCTCAAACTTCCATCACCCCCTCCGACCACCAGAGGGAGCCATCTCCAGAGTATTGTCATTCTCTTGAGCACCTTCCTCACTACATCTCTGATTCGGCCTTTGCTCCCTGCTCCCTGGTCTCACCAGCTGTTCCGCATCATACAATCACCACAAACAGTATTTAGTCTGGCACTGAGCACAGCTAGGTGCAAAGTCTTGTTTGTTTTTGCATTCAGGCTGAATGGTTCTACTCATGTCTCTCTGTTAATCCTGATCCTTGCCTGTTTTGAGTCTGTCCTGACTCTGTATTTTGACACCTGATGCTTTGTAGCGTTTTGAATGAAGGCAAAAAGCTGTTTTTCTCCAATCCATTGGTATTTCATTAATGGTATAAGCTCTCAAAGACTTATGGTTGTCCAAAGAGGCTGTTTTTTTGTATTTTCCTGGCAACACCTTTGGTGTTAAAAGGTTAAAGTATTTGCTTCCATATGCCAAAAAAGAAATGTATACAAGTATGATACAAAAAAGGTTAAAGCATTTGTGGTATACTCGTTTATAAAACAATTGAATTATACCAAGTGAGTTAAGGTGCAGTTTTAGTTTGAAAAGGCATAAAAGAGCCAAATACAGTAATTTGTTTAAATTGATAAAGTGTTAATTCTTGCATTTCCATAAGACTTACTGTTTCAGCAAAATAATTTCAAGTCCTTAAAGATCTACTAAATAATAAGATTTTGCCTTAAAATTGCATAATCATAATTAAAAGACCACTTGGAATGCTTTTAAAATATATAAAAAAATGAAACGAGTAGTACTTTAAGATCAAATTATTAGAACCTCCCTCCTTTATTTTGGTCTTTGGGATGGCAATCTGAGGTTGAAATATGCCACCAGATGTTTTGGTTTCATCAAAAACTTCTCCTTGCCTATTTTGATTTTGTTGAAAAAAATGACACAAAGCAGGGAAATGATTCCTTTGCAGTAAGAAAATTGAAATCAGAAACGTTTTTATCTGCTTCCTCGCTTTCTGAAACAGACCGCAGTGACAATGCATTTCCCATCAGAGAAAGGGGGCGATGAATAGAAGCCGTTTACCTCATTGTCATCTGTGTCTGTTGTATCTAAAAGGACCACCTGCTAGCTGGAAAGTGTGGTGGAAAGCTATGTAGGGTGCAACTCATAATTGCCACTTGGGGGCCTGTAAATAACAGCATGCTATTTCGGAGGCTCAGCCCTGCCGCTGTAATAAGCCACAGCGCTGTTTCCTCTTTTCATTAAAGAAGGTCAGGGCTAATTTAGAACATTTTGCAGGAGGAGAGGGAGGTGTGAACATGTGAGTGGAGAGGATAAGACGGGTGCCTGGTGACATGATGGAGAAAGGCATTTAGCTCCATTTCTGTGGCGATGGATTGAGTGTGTGCTGAATCTTATCAGTGAGATGCAACACACTCTAGCACAAACACACAGCAAAAAATAAATAAATAATAAAAACGTTGCCGTCGGCAGCTGAAGTCAGTAATCTGTTTTGGTGTTATTCGTCCTTCAAGACACAATATACACTCATCAGTGACAGGTGCAGTTTTAGAATGATTTAGTATGCATGTGCATTACAGCCTTAAGGCGGTAATATAGTTGAACCAGTGTGGTGTTAAATATTGTGAGAGTGGCAAATGTACTCTCTGCATCTTCGGGAATGTTTGACAAAACACCACAGATCAGGGGCTTTGTGGAAGTTGAAAGATGAGGGTGAAAGGAGAGACGGCAGCTGCAGCTGTCTGGATTCATAATCCCAAAATTTGAAACCTATTTGAAAAAATTAGCAGCATGTAAATATAATTTCTAGGAGGCATTATTGCTTATGGCCACCTGCGAGACGCATCTGGTGCCTTTGTTGAAATGAAATTGATTTTCTGAGGTGTATTTTCTCTAAAATGCATTTAACTTTATACAAAAGAGGGGGATAAATATTACTTATTTAATAGTCAATATTAGCCAATGGGAGAAAAATTATCTATAAGATATTTAAAATGTAAATTACTTTAAATGGCTTCCCCACAGCACTAAAAGTCTCAATAAAATCTGCATCTAAACAAATGATTATAGTTAAATGCATTATGTGTGTGGGAATGCTGCTAATAATATACTCTGTATTAAATATTGGGAAATCTAATAGTTTATTAAAATAATTACTTAGTTTTCTCAATTCCTCCTTATATGCTCTCTATTTTTTTCACTATTTATTTAAAAGTGACATAATTTTTCTATAAAAAAAAATAAGAACTGATTTAAATACAAATCTATTGGTTCATTCCTGATCTTAAAATTAGACTTTGTCAGCAATGAAGTAAGAGATGATCTATAAAAAAAAACAAACTGCTGTAAAGCATTTAGTAAAAGCTTAAGCATAGCTAAAAAAAAAACCAAAAAAGTAGAAATTAAATTGTTTACATTTTGAAGAGATTGCAGATTAAATAGTATCACGCTAAAAATCTGTGTATTTTTTTAGGACAAAGTTTCTGCAGAGCGGCACTAGTTCATTAGAAATCCACCTCTGAATTGTGGGCGGGGCCATTGGTGCAGAACAACCAACCTGTTCTCTGACCCGTTGCTGGAAGCTCTCTGTTTACATGATATTCCACCAAAAAATAGCAAGCACTAGTGTACAGTTTTGAGACAGATGCCAGCATATACAGGGATCTATTTGTTGCATGGAGCTTGAGGCATATTTTTTATGTCACAAATACAATCTTTTTCAAATGTCATTTTCCCATCGGTTTGAGATTCACAACAACATGTATAAAGAAATACTTTTGCATTTTTTGCTTAATTTTCTTAATATATTTCTTTCATCATCAGAAAAATGCCACAAGAACATGTTAAAAACACTATTTTTATTGTAGTGGGTCTTTAATGAATATGTTCTGACGTGGATGAGATCCATGACCAGCTTCACAACTGCCCCTTTAATCTGTGTGGACTTCAGAAGAACTCATTGTCGATTCAGTGAGTGCATGATGCTTAGATCCTGTAGGCACAAAGCATTCCCACATCATCATCTCTCCTCTCCTTTCAGATGTACTTCCTCCCTTCCTTTATTCTATTTAAGCATTTGGCATCACCTTTTACAGGTAAAAATTGTTTTCTAGAAGGATAAATAATAAAGATCGGAATGGGTTTTTTGAAACAACAGTAAATGTCTTCTTATCCAGCCGCATAAATCAAAAAGTGCTCCACAGAAAACAGATGCTTTCAGTGCTCGTCTTTCATCAACTGTACAGTGGGTTGGCTGAATCTTGCAGGGTTTAAAAAGCTGGAAATATTTCTCCAAAAAACTGCAAACCAAACTGTGTTTTTAAAAACATTCCTTTGCTTCTTTGTTTCATGGAGTAGAATGTTGCATCTCAATCTGAAGAAAGTCTATTTAAAACTACCAGTGCACCAAACCCTGACAGGTAAACCCCTAAAAGGACAACTCACAATGAATGAGGCTAGACATCACCTAAAACTGTTTGGTTCAGCCAGCAGATGTGTAGGAAGCAGAGAGAATTGGTTTCAATGTGAGCATAAAATAAAGATAGCCTTAAAAAAAGCATCTTTAATGACTAAAAGTCCAGAATCTTACTAAAGCATCAGTCTGGGATTATATTCCTACATCGTTAAGCCCTACGGCAGATAAACGACATGTTTGCAAATTCCGACTCAAAATCCTGATTTAAGGTGATTTATGTCAGATGACAACATCCTAAAGTGCAGCTCATCTATTAACTGGAATGAAAATGAAAAAGAGATTGCCCTCTCCCTCCTTTTGGTGTATCTCAAACATATTTGATAAAACTGTCAGTGCTGAGATGTCATGAAACAGATTTGATGCAATTGTCCGACCGGATCTCGTGACAGAGGAAGTAATGGAGACATTGATCTAAGATGCAACAAACTCATAAAAAAAAAAAAAAAAAACCAATACATCATTAAATTCATTTTCTGTCTCTGTTGAGATAATGTTTACATTTAAATTCAGTTTTCTGGTTAAACATCAGTCAGTGATTGTGTACTTCTTTACAAAAAAAAGGACTCTTATGGAATTCACAAAGAAAAAACACTTTTTATTCACTTTCCCATGGAAATGTTTGATAAATATACATATATTTACTAGTTAATTCTCTCAAATGTGTACAAAAATTTAATATTCTTCTATTTTTTCACACTAAGAGCAAAGTTCAACAATTTGTTGCCAGCTCATAAATTAATGAGGAAAAAAATTGAGATATGAAGCTCTCTCTGCGATATCACACAAACACGGACAGTAAATGCATCATAAAGATCATCTTACTGATCCGATGAGAGCGTTCAAGGCCGACGCACTGCCATTTGTTTGTTTCTATTAGTCGCATAAGAGTTTATGGCATCAAGTAACAACAGAAGAGGGAAGAAGAGGTTTGAATATACAGATCATTTTTAAGTTCAATGTGCTGCTCATTTTACTGTTTTGCTTTTCTGCACCAAGGAAGTATGCTAAAGCACAAATTAAGATGATGTTGCATTAAAAAGTGGATGGTATTCATGTACCTCTTTGTTTTTACGTTAAGAACAAAAATACTGTATTGTCTGAAAGATTTTCCCCTGTGACCTTTCCTGGTGTGACTGTACATTGAGTAGAGCCATGGCTCAGTGCCCCAAAGGCTTATGCTTATGCTGGAGCAAAGAACAATCACACTACAATCAAAGGTAACACTTAGAAGCATCTAATCTTTAAAGTGGCTTTAAAGGTGAAAAAACCAGAGGAAATAATGAAAAAGCACAAATTAAGTGTAGTCGTGCACAGTGCATGCGCACTTGTGAGTGACGAAATACAGGTGTTGGATAACTGAATATAAATGGAAGTGAAAAAACAGTGGGAACCAGATGTGAGACACAAAAATGGAAGAAACACTTTTGGTGAATGGGGTTTATTTTAGTTTTGTTATTTATTATCAATTAAATAAAAAGCTTACAGGTGTTCAAGTGAACAATATTAGATTTCACAGTTTAAAGCTTAGGTGAACTATTCAACAAACAACAAAACTGTAAAATTTTACTTTTAAAAAGTATATTTATTATCCTCTAAAATGCAACTACATTAATAACATGAATATGTGTGATTAGCAATATGGGTATGAATTTAAGTGTTATACAGATTTTTCAGAAACTTCTTTACCAACGGCAAATCATTTACAATACAGTGTCTATTGATTTTTTTTTTTTGTTTTGTTTTCTTTTTACACTTAACCCAATAATATAATTAGTAGTTTTATTTAAAGTAAAACAAAGAGTGCTTTTGAAATATGTTCACCTTGCTGTTATGTACATTTGAGTTTATTTGAGACCAATACTGTACTGTAAAAACCAATCTCCACATCAAAAGTCTAACCTGAAATATGAAGTCAAGTGCTTTGTGAAATGCTCTCCTGCAGAGGAAAAAAACAGTGTTTCTGTTGGAGTTCATAATGTTAAGAGCCACTCTAACTGTTTGTTTCTGGGTTAGAAGAGGTGTTGAACTCCTCCTTATGTTTACTTCACAGAATTCGACAGACTGTAATAACCCACTTCAAAGGCTGCAGGTTACACAGTTGTGTCTGCATCGCATCTCAAAAACACAATCGCCTCCTGCAAGATCACTGCAAACTTACAACCTGTCGCTCCTTCTTCATCTTGAAAACAAGATGCTGCCAGTGTGCTCAGTCTTCCACCCGTCTCCTGTGACGCCATGCATTTATATGTTGCAAATTTCACAGATTGATTAAAACAATAAAACTATACTGGTGTGGGGTCCCCAAGTACAACTAGAACTTCAGACACTCGAAAGCGTTAAACTTTGATGGGCAAAGACATGTCCATCTGGATTTGACTGGGATTCCAACTTACCTCTGCCTGAATCCAGCCCTGTCATTTGTGGTGTATCCCTCAACATGGGAAAACATCTATTTATTTCATAGGTCCTTGAAAAGGCTGTGTATTGCCAGGTCTTTTAAGAAGGACTTATCCTTGCCCTATTCCAACATGTATTGTACAAAATCTGCCTATTTTTAGTTTTCAATGATATATTTTTATCCACAGTGGTAGTGCAAGTAGTGAAAGAGGATTCAGAGCTAGATTCAGACACAAATACCTCAGGGTCAATAAGCCTTCTACAGGATAGGCAGCAGACCTAAATGAGCCACATTCTCTCTGATGGACATTTTGAGACATGTTTCCACTCTTATACTGCACATATTTAACCACAACAAAGATGCAGGAGCACATCCCAGTTTTCATCACAGAATCTATCCTGAGATTGTTTTGTTTGCTTTTAGATCTTTACACGATTTGGCACCTGCCTACCTGTCAGAGCAGCTGCAGCCTTTTGTCCCCTCCTGTTCTCTTCGGTTGGCTGATCAGCTGCTTCTTAAAGGCCCCCAGACAAAGCGTAAGCTCAGGAGGGGCCACACTTTTGCAGCAGTGTTGAGAATAAAGCTAATTGTTTTGGCTCCTTTCTAACCTGGGGAACCTGCAACACATCTGGAATCATAACTAACCCAGAGCTATTTGCGCTTCACTTTTCTTTCCTGGAATGGACAAAAACATTATTAATCCTCGATAAGATTCTGCCAGGAAAACATGTTTTGTTATAGCAGTAAAGGGAGGTTGAGCAATGTGATACATGATGCTTAAATGAGCTTGAGGAACAGAGGTTCGAGGGCTTCTTCCATATGACTGGGTCAACTGCATTTGGGCTCCGATTGATGATCGGTTCTGAAATGAAGATCTTCTGAATTAATACTTGAATAAACAGACCCTTTGAGCAGACAGCAGATTCCAGTTTTTTTTTTTCTTTTTTCAGAGTTCACTTTTTTTCCTCAACAGCAGCAGCTCCAAAACTTTGGAACAACCTGCCACTTGGTGTCAGACAGTCATCTTTGTGGTCTATTTTTAAGTCTTCTCTTAATTCCCTTTTTTACTTAGCTTTTAACACAGTAAGGGGGACTTTTGTTGATTTTTATCTGTCATATTTGACTTCCACTTCAGTAGTTATTTTGTTACGTCTAAGCCTACTGTATGTGTGTTTTTGCTTGATTTTATATACAGTACTTTGGATTTGTGGGAGTTGTTAAACTGTTCCATAAATAAAGCTCAACTGGAGTGGACTTCCAGTTGTTTTCTTTACTCACCTCATATTATTTGATCCTTTACTTTCTCGGCTCCAGTGCAAAAATCTGTATCTCTTCTTCTTGTCCCCGTTGACCTGTAAGGAAAACTGTAAAAGGAAGGGTAATGCTTAAACATTTTGTAAGCTTGCTTTGCATACTTTGACCAAAGCTAAGTGCTGGTTAGTTTAAATTTAACTGAGTCGTAAAAGCTTTGACAACCTTTAATATGTTTTTATGATTCATGGGAAGAGATTTTGAACTTGTCATTGTGTTACAATGGAGCTAGAAGTCTGAATCAACGAAACATCTTTCAGACTTATATTTTGTTCTCCTTCAGTGATAAAATATAATTTACATCAAAGAAATTAGAATATTAGGATTTTTTAATTACATTCAATGAGACTTTTAATTATGCAAGAGCTAAAGTAGGAGCTTCAGGCAATATTATCTAAAGCTAATGAGTATTTGTTTGATTAAAAACCAGGTTGTAAAAGCTGGGTCACTACTTGTTGGGGGCATTCTGGACAGAAATAACTGAAATGTTTTTTTGTACAACAATGCTAAAAACTTGATGTTTTTTTTTTGTTTGTTTTGTTTTGTTTTTGTCCTTTTTCCTTACAAGCTCTGTACAGTGGTGTAAAAACGAAAAGCATAAAGTATTAATTAAAGCTATTCTTTTAAGAGCTCTGCTTTAATTGTAACATTCATGCTCAGCATGAATTTTTTTTTTTTTATATTTGTCTCAAATTTAAAATCCCATGATATGCTTCACAACACAGCCTGTTATTCTCCTTCAGATTTAAACATTGGATATGGTTTTGTCACTAAAACCTATCAAAAACCTAAAGGTTTTTTAAATGATGGGTCATAAATTGTAAAATGAGTTTCAGTTATGTATAAGATGGATTACTTCACATGCTGTTTTTAAAGAAGTCCTTTGCTTTGAGTATTTTCTTTTATCTTGTAGCTTGTACTCTGCTGGAATTGCTTTGGTTTTGTCTTTTTCATTTTAGTTTTCATTGTGTTCCTGTTATATTTTCCAAGTCTACAATAGTTTGGTCAGAGTGTCCTGTGGAAAGTGTGTCAGTTACAGTAACATATTTCATCTGTTGGTGGAAGGGGTTCTGTTTCATACCGCTTTACCGCTGCACCACGTTTATCATGTGAACAGCACTAACAGGCTCCCTGAGCAGTCCTCAGGGTTTAGTGAGGATAAAAAAAGGAAAAAAATCAGTCCGACACGCTTGCATTTCATCTACTTCACCCTAACTTACCCCTGAGTGTTGTTTAAAGACCCACTCCAATGAAAACCATGCTTTTGATGTTTTTAACATGTTCTTGTAGCATTTTCTTATGATGGAGGACATATATAAAATAATTTATGATTAAAACTGCCTTTCTGAGTATTTCTTTTTTCAAATAGTCATAGAGAAGAAGGTGATGAAAACCGAAGGTTTGAAAAAGCTCAGGTTTGTGACTCAGCAGCAACCATGGGTGGGCCAAAGTCTCCCTTATCCGCTACAATTCTAAGTCCTCCACTGTAAGACAAAAAAATTCATTAACATCTTCATTTTTATCCACTGAGCTGGCATTTGGCTCAAAACTGTATGGCTGCATAGCTCCGATATTGCTCGCCGTTTTTTGCTATGCTAATGTTAGCTTGGGGTTGTGAGGGTCTATAAACTAGCGGGAGAAAGTGTAAACGAAGGAATGCAGGTATATCAACGCAGGTTACTTCTGCTGTAACAGGCAAATTTTGAATGAGCTCCTGCTGCACTGCAGAAACTATGCCTTAAAAAACAAACACAGGCTTTTCAATTTTGGTTAAAAATGGCAACATCATAATTAAACGACCACTGGGAACAATTTTACAATAGATAAAAATATAGTTGGAGTGAGACTTAAAGTATTTGCCATTACCAGTTGCTGGGAGCAAGCCAGTGGAAAAAATGTGCATTAACATTATTTCCCTACAGGTTCACTGAGCAGTCTACAACCTTGATCTTTCCTGCAGGTCACCTGCATGTCTTGTGTAGGCTTGCCAATTTGTTGCCTGTAGACAACCCAAATCCAACCCTAAGGCCAGTTGTGACTAAGGCTTTGTGCATAAAGACTCAAAATACCACCGGACTATGACGGATTAGTTTATTGTTTACATGAACAGCGCAAGCACAAGAATAATCGTTCAGCGCTCGAACCATCACTTCTGGTCACCAGAACTAGAGATAATACAGCAAGGGAATTTTTGACTCTCTCTTCAGAAAGCCTCTTTTCTTCCTGTTAGTAAAACTTCAACAACAGAATTCGAATTCACGTCAAACGCAAGGTTTATACCCACAATAGCTGTCCATCTGTTCCAGCAATCCATCATTTATATGTCTGTAATCAAATAAAAATATATGTTACTTCTCTTCCAAGCAGACTTAGAAAAACTCACAAACATGCTCCAGAAACTTGGATTCCAACATGGTAATAAAACCATGCTGACATGAGGCAAGTCATAAATCAACAGTGCAAGAAATCTGTCCAGTCTATGAGTGGAGCCAGTGAACTGCACACAGCTGATGATATGAAGACTGAAGATAATGAGCTTGATTACCAAAAGTGTACACAAAATATTAGCCCTTAATGCCTGCGATGAGACAATGCTTCCTAAAGTCCTAGTGTCGTACTAAACAATTATATGACACGTAAGGGTAAGTTAGGGTGAAGTGGGTGAGACACAAGAATCTCATATGAATTAGTTTTTAGAGGAACTACCATCACCAATCATCAATGAGCTTGTTCTGGCGTGTTCGAACTCCACACCCCTCCCACTGAAAGCAAGCTCAGGAGAATCTGTCAATCAAACGAGGTGGGGGCCAGCAGGCACCACATGCTTTCACTGAGGCATCTGATTGGTCAGTTTATAACTTAAATCATTTGTAAAAAAGAAAAAAATTAGGATTAGAAAAAAAATTTTAAGAAGAAGGTATCAGAGTGAGACTGGTTATTCTGACCAATGAAATGACTGAGTAATAGCTGTCTGTTTTGAGATTTTGACCTTGCAATCAGACTGTACTTCCTATTTGGAACAAAAGAGGGGAGGGGTTTTAGTTGTTCTGTCCAAATGCAGAGTTGGTTTTTTCAAGTCACATTTCGCCTATTTTTATTTAAAGGTTAAGAAGTTACCATTTTTTTATATTTCTACCAGTTATTTATTTTTTTTATCGTTATACATTTTGACATATTTTTGTAGTTTTTGTTACTTTGCTTTTGTTTATTTATTTTTTTGTTTGTTGACTGTTTTCCATTCACTTCTTCACTTTCTATTTAATTTCAAGAAGTTTGTATTTTATCATACTATTTTCTAGTTAATTGAAAATATTGTCTTAATTCTGTTTTTATGTTTAAGTAATTAAAAGAGGGAAACTTGCAAAAAAAACATTTACGGCAATTAAAAACAATTGAGATTTTGAGGTTCATGTCACATCTTCCACATGTATGAAAAGTATCGTTATCGGATCAATATTTTTGATATTGACCTGTATTGATTGACCAATATTGATTGGTATTGAATAGAGTCAGTATCAGTACCAGTATCACCCAGCCCTAGTTTAAGCTCATCAGTAGGCCTCTAAATGCATCTGGAGAACACAAAGCTGGGCTCTTTTTCCCTGTTCTGTGCTCTTAATTGCTTAGCTGCTTCCTCAAATCTTCTGCCTTATCTTTTTGTATAGCTTTAAGGCTTTGCTGTTATCTGACTTCTTGAATAGGACTCTTTACTGTTTTGCATTATAGTAAATAGCAGAACTTGAATGGATCAGACTTCAGTTCATCCTGTTCTTTAAAATAACCATTTTCCCCAACAGGATATAATTAGCATCTCCAAAGATGAGACCTTGACAAACACAGAATCTTCAAAGCTGCATATAAGAAAATGTTTTCAACAGATAAATCACCCTGAGGTTTTTGTGTCACTATAAGAAGTTTTCGGTGAAAAACGGAAATACCAAAATGTGATTAAAGATGATCCACTTTAAGAACAAACATGGAGATCTAAGTCTTTATAATGTGATAAAAAGGAGTCCCAGACTCAGAAAATGCTCTTCCTTCAAAGATGTATTGTTTTTTTTTTCCAGAAGCACAGTTGTCTCAAGCCAAAAGGTTTGAATCTTGTTAGATCGGCCACAGCGGCGATCAGGAGAAGCCATGAGGCATTAAGTCCTTTATATCTTTTTTTATAAATTGACAGAACTCCTATGAACTTCATTACTCTAGGGCTATAAAAGGACTTTCTTAACCTAATCAATAAAGTTCTTTAAATCTGTGTCTTTCTTGCTAAATGTCAGAGTTGAAATTAAATATCTGTGTTCCTGTGAAAAGTAATGAAGTTCTTCATTACAGGTCTCAAGGGCTCCTTATGCGAGGTCAAACCAAATGGAGTGATTTGTTATTTAAAAAAAAAGAAACTTGAGGAGAGGCTTGCAGGTTTGAGTCTTAGAAGGCTGTCGATGTGACTTGAGGTTGAACAAAATAATGGTGGCAGAAGCTTCATAGAATGAAAATTGAAGTATGGATTTAATCAGGTAAAACATTCCTTTTGGGACTGTTTTGACATTCAGCTTTTTCTTTTAATTGACAAGTACAGGTGGCAGAAGATGATGCTTCATTGACTTCAAACCAAGGTGATTTGTCCTCTCCTGCCCCTATTGGTTTATGCTGTCAAATTGTTTCAAGGAGATAAGTTGTGACCGGAATACAAAATCAAGGTTGAAGGAGTTGAAGAGACACTTTACATTTTCTTCTAACAACTTTTGCTAGAAAATAAGTGTTTGGATGGTGCCCATTACATCAATTAACCCTGTAAAGCCATCACATCAAAGAATTGAGCGAAAATTCAAATTTATTTTAATTTAAGATGTTTTTTAAACTCTTTAATGACATACACAAAAAGTGAATATATATTTTTTATGTGATATAAATAGTATCAATTATGATACATTGAATGATTCGGTAAGTTTCTGCTCTAACACAACAACACAACTAACACAACTGTTAGTTTGACATGCAAAATATTGCTTATTTACTCACTGTCTGACATTTGATGCACACCTATTATACATGATGTTAATGTAATATAAAGACATTCTTTCAATTCTTTCTATTCTTTCAATAGAGCAGGTAGTCATTTAAAAAAAATCAAATAAAAGGTGAGTTGTTCTCAACATAAAATTTAGAAAATTAGCAAAACTATTTTTGCTTTATTTTTTTTGTTGGAGTGTAGAGTAAGCTGCTAGTAATCATTTAAGCCTCACTCTCAAGTTTTTCCATAAACAGCAATGGCATTCCATTATCCCAGCTGCCTATGTTAGGATTTTTTTATAGATAGCATCTTTGAAGAGTTTTCACCTGTGCCTCAAAGAATTAAAAAAATATAGTGGTTTCACTGTATTTCTGTGTGCACAAAAACCTCCTTATAATCTCACTGTCCTGTATGAATTCTGCTCTTCTTTCAGAAACATTCTCATTGCCTCTGTTCTTTGTTTTTTTTTCTCTCTCACACCAAGGGGTATTGCTAGAATGCGTTTCTATCCAGAGCAATGGGACCGTATCTTTCCAAGTCATCCATCCATAAGGCTCAGTCTCAGACAGATTCTGTCTTTCAGAGCCAGGTTTTGTCCCACCACTCATTAAGTGACCCTGAGCCCCTTGCCGTGGTATTGAATGCTTCTGGTCTCAAAGCAAATATAAAGAACGATTCATGTGCCAAATACATTTCTCTGGCAAAAGAAGGGCTCAACAGTGAGGGAAACTGGCAGTTTTCCCAGGTGATGCAAATGCATGTTCTTACAGAGCATAGAGCTGGCGACACTGCAGTGAAAGCCATTTTTTTATTTCAGCCATTTAGGTTAAAGATTCCAATACAGAGGTTTTTTTCACCTAAAATATTGTTGTAGTATTATAATACAATCGTGTTTTCCAGGTCCACGCTGAAGCATTAAAAAAAACAAAATATAAAAAGTCTTTTTGTTAAAAAAAACTTGCCCTAAAAAAGAAGCTGCTGCTTCAGAATGTACACACACTGTTCATATTGTGCTTTATGTGTTTTTGTGGCTAAACCATAAAGTGTGTGCATTTATTATCCGCTATGTGGGTACAAGCAGCCACATGCACAAATGCATGAGCACAACCACCACAGACCTTAAGAGGAACTTCTATAAAAACCTCTTTGAACAAAGCTAAACCGAAAAAACCTTAACTACATGGGGAAAACAAGGAAGCGCCCGCATGTGCCTTTCAATGGGAAGTGTGACACTATAAAGCAGTTAGAGATTTTTCTTTTACATTGAAATGTTTTTAAATGGATAAAAAGCTGCTGCATTATCTGGTTTACAAAGCAATTCAACAGGTAAAAACATCTGCAATTCAAAGCGAATAAAAACACTTATCCTCCAGCTAGAGTCAAATAAATAATTCAGTTAGGCCTAGAATGTATTCTCTAAAAAGATCTTTTGGCAAAATAAAATAAAATAAACAGGAAAAAAAAGGAAAAAATAAAGACCCACTCTGATCATCTTTGGATCTACTAAAGGTATTTTAATTATGATTATGCAGTTTTTAGCCAAAATCAAGAATACTGTGTTGTTTTCTAGGACATAGTTTCTGAAGAGTGGCAGGAGCTCCATCGAAATGTCACCGAGTTGTGAGCAGTACCACTGGCTCTAAGCAACCCCATTCTCCACTCCCTGCTGCTGAGAGTTCTCTGTTTACACTTTCCTACTAGCTAACAGCCCCTCACACCTAGCATTATTGGCGCAACAAAAAGGCAAGCAAAATTGGACTCAGACATGCTAATTTTTCTTTTTGTACAGCATGTCCTCCATCAAATTCTGCAAGTTGAGGTTAAACAGATGACTCATGAACTGATGGATAGGCTAATTAATTTATGCACATTGTTTTGATACAATTTAAATATAACATGTTTTACGGATTATAGTGGGGATTGAACTCTAAATGACGGAAACAAAAGAAGAATAAAATGCATATTCTTCATGTTCATCAGTGGAAATTTCATCCAGGTGGTTCTACAGAATCTCCTCTTAAATAGGAGTAATTTTGTGGCTGGTAAGTCTCTGTTTCTCACACTGTGGCAATGAAAAATCTGGAGGTAACAAGTCTAAAATAATTAGATCAAGAGACAGATACAAAAGATTTGTGCAATTTGCTTTTTTTATGTGTATATTTTAAAATATTGTCTATTTAAATGACTGTAATCATACCAATTGATTACAAAGGTAACCTCAAGGGACAAGACAGACCAAAAGCGATTAAAATCAAATCCTGCATCGTAATTAAATAAAAACAGCAAATCATTTCCAATTTACTTCTAATTGTTCAAATTAAATCCATTCTGTCTCATGCAAATTATAAAACTATTTTTACATAATTACAAAATGTTCACATTAAGAGCCACAGGATTGCACTCAAAGGTGATTTTTTTTATTTAATAAGTAAAACGGGCTGCACGGTGGCGCAGTGGTTAGCGCTCCTGCCTCACAGCAAGAAGGTTCCCGGTTCAAGTCCTGGCTGGGGGACCTTCCTGTGTGGAGTTTGCATGTTCTCCCCGTCCATGCGTGGGTTTTCTCCGGGTACTCCGGCTTCCTCCCACCGTCCAAAAACATGCTTCATAGGTTAATTGGTTACTCTAAATTGTCCCTAGGTGTGCATGTGAGTGTGCATGGGTATGTGATTGTGGCCCCTGCGACAGAATGGCGACCAGTCCAGGGGTGTACCCTGCCTTCGCCCATGAGTAGCCGGGTTAGGCTCCGGCAACCCCGTGACCCCGAAAGGGATAAAGCGGATTGGAAAATGAATGAATGAATGAATGAATAAGTAAAACACAAAACAACAGGGCAGAGACGCTGCATGTTCCTGCTGGAAAATTAATAAGATTGTAAAAAGGATTTATGTGAGAAAGACATCTTTCATTGAAAGACATCTTTCATTGAAAGACATCTTTCATTTCTCGCAGGAAAGCTGAGAGCCAACATAATGTCGTCCAGCGTAACCATGTTGTTCAATGAATTCACAAGCATCTCGGGTCCAAAAACAAGCAGTCTTATCTGCTGCAGCATATGGTTACATACTGCAGAGTGTGAAAACACTGCCAGTGCCAAGTTAATTGTCACCATTAATGCACACCCCACTCAGAAGAGCAGCCCTCTGCACTGCATTAAACACTATATGAAACCATTCAATTACATCGTGACTACAGGGGAAAACTGCTAGTCTTCAGTGCGTGTGCCTGTGTCAGTACTCAATTTTCTCCTAATGTCACATCGCCAGCTGAGATTACAGCCTTTTGTGATTAGAAAATAGAGTGTCAAGCTAATTTTACCTGAAGACCTGGAAAAATCTTTAGTGAAATTACTTTTGTATCATGATGTGATTATTCAGCCAAAGAACACTGTGCGCTAAAGTTGAAAACCGCCTTAGAGAAGACTAAAACCTTAACTGAGCATTCTGGCTACTATTAACGGCATTAATTTTTTACAGAAAAAGCTCATCTATTACCCAAAAAGGCCCATAGAGGAGAAGGGTAATCACTTTTTACATTTTTTGCGAGTAAAGCTTTCATTTTGGCTTTTCAAATAACTCTGACGGACACAATATTTCATGCACTCATAACTGTACTGAAAATGTTTTTTAAAGATGATTATTGAACATCCGTGCAGCAGTTTGAGATAAGCGCCACACAGAGTGAGTTAATTAGCATCATAGATCAGATCTAATGAATGCATTTTGAGATTTGTAATGAGTCTGGGTGTGTCTGTGCCACAATAAAAGCATAAATCTGCTTTACAATTCTATTCCTTTGCTGGATCATCCTTTACAAAGTACAAATCACACCAATCTGTGAGGAAACGTGCAGCAGCCTTGTAGACAGCAGTTTTATGGCTCACTAAAATGCAATCTGATTTCTTTTAATTATTATTGCTTTTTCGTATGTGATGGAAAGTAATTTGCTGTAGCGTGTGATCAGGCTGTTTTTCAAAAAGTCATTACATCTTGCTGCGCCGGGCTTTTCTCCATGGGGGAGCTCGGCTGTTCCTGTTCCTCTATCAACAGTAACCAATGAAACTCAGAGATGTTACTGCCACTGAAGCTAAAGTAGACTTCACACCCCTCTGCTTTCTTTTTCTTGCCTTTTTGCTCCTTTTCTTTCCACTCCTTCTATGACTCATCCCATTTCCCATATTTATTTTGAATCTTGCACATCTGGAAATTCTTGCTTTGTTGGTAAGTGTCTAAAGACACTAAAATTAAAGAATAAAGAATCTAAAATTGCAAAAAATCAAAGAAAAAATATGAAATAAATCTACTAGTAACTTTACCGTTTGCAAAATAAAATCCAGCTTCACAATTTGCATGAAAACAACTTTCACAGAAAATCCAAAAACATTCATAAAATGGAAAGATAAATCAATATATCAGAACTAACCCCTCTGAAACATCTGTCTGCCTTCACCAAAAATAAATAAAGACAACAGCTCTTCCGCCTCCTCCTACTTTGTCAATGTTTTCACTGCATTTTAATATCTGAAAATAACAAGTATAAAGACCCACTCCCGTCATCTTTTAAATTCATTTAAAAGCATTCCTAGTTGTCTTTTAACCCTTTGCCATTGTCGGAGACACCTAAATGACACGCTCTTTGATCTACCAAAACAACTGTTGATGCATTACGCGATCAACGCGAATCAGCTCATTCTGTCATGGAGAAAAGTGGCATTGCACCGTTATGCAACGCTCCACGCTAGCACTGTGTTACATATCAGTCCAAAGTCATTTAAAAAAGCCAAAATTATTCTGCGACATGCATTTAGGATTTCAATACTTCAATCAGCGTAAGGCTGCATTTCTCCACTTCAGGATCCGCTGGAATCACTTTAATAGCGTAAATAGATAAAAATCTACGATAATCAAAATTGTAAAAGCTTTGGTGTTAATTATGACTATACTGTTTTCAAAAAAATGTGTTGTTCTCTATAGTTTCTGCAGAGCAGCAGTAGCTAATTAGAAATTCACCTCTGAGTTGTGGTGCTTTGGTGCAGAACAACCCCAACCCCCCCCTCCCCTCCCCAATGGTAAGAGCTCTCTGTTTATATCCTCTGCTAGTTTACAGTCCCTCACATCCCCAAAATAACATTACCGGTGCAACAAAAATGGCATGTAACATTGGAACTATCCTGCCGCGCATTTTGGAGGCAGATACCAGCTCTGATGAGGAAAACAAAGATGCACATTAATCTAGTTGTCTAAAAGTGGATGGAATGGAGCTTGCAGCCCGCCCAGTGCATTTTCTACGTCTCAAATACTTTTTTTTTTTTTTTTAAACTTCTTAACAGCTGCTCCTGATTCACAATAATTTGATTAAATAAATCTCAGGAATGAAATTTTAATCTAAGTTGTCTTTACACATGTCCTGCATCAGAAAAATGTCACAAGAACATGATAAAACACCAGAAAACAATTTTTAATTGGAGTGAGTTTTTATGCTTGATTTTGAAGTGTATGGAGAGTGAAAAATATCATTTAGTTTACATTTTGTTTACAGAGATCCATTTAAATACCCACAAAAACCAGATGTTTGCTAACTGACTTCAGGTTAACTGACAAAAATTTGATTTGTTAATGTCCATTCTCTAATCTATTTCAGAGAAATTATGTCACTTCCTGGTACTCTCAAAGCTTCTACAGGTCTGTTCTTGGAAAAAGCGGCAAACCGCGAAGATAAAAATTTTATCTACTATACAATACAGCATAAAAGCTGCCTTAAAGCCCAGATGACAAGAGTTAACCCTTTGTTTGAGTTCTCCTTTGAGTTATTGAACTGTTTACACCCTTTAAAACTTGATCATTTATGTCATTCCCACTACAAAGTCTAATATTTTCACATATACAGAAATCCTGAAACAAATTGTGTTTAACATTACTTCTATGAAATTATTTTTCATCGTAAAAAAAATTGTTTACTAGTGATGTGAATATTTTGATTTATACTGAAAAGTCAGGGTTACACAATGTTGTAGTGGCCTCATGGAGAGAGGGCCTTTCTGTGTGCATGTTCTACCTGTGCATGTGTGGGCTTTCTTCTACTCACAGTTCACAAACATGCATCACAAGTTTTTTGGTGTCAATAAAAATTCCCCGTAGGTGTGCGTGTGTGGCCCTCTAACAGACTGGCACCTGTTCAGGGTGTACCCCACCCAACAGTGGCTGGGTTGGCTCCAGCAACCCAGTGACCCGGCGGGTTGTGAAAAGTCACGATAGAGAAAATGTTGCACTCCCTGACATGTCTTCAACATGTTGGAAAATTATAATATTATGATTATATATTAATATTCACTTAAACCCAGGAAGAGCCCTATGGGTGTAAAGGCTCTTGTGGTTTGGTAATAAATGGAGATTGGTGGCATTAAAGGAGGACTTGAGCTATTTGGGCAAAGGACTCGAAGGATGCTGATAAAACTAAAGAGAAGTAAGTCAGAACTTTCAATGGTTTTGCTGTTTGTTATTGGTTTTTGTCATAATATTATAGCATAAAATCTTTGTAGTGTAACAAACGGCGCTTATACCTCAAGGGATTGACCCATGCATGTGGAACTGCTTTTTAAAAGAATAAATTCAATGTAAAAAACATTTGTTTTATCTTTTTGTCAACTATATGCTAATGAGGATAACGATTAGCACTGTTTGCAGAGAATCTATAAACAGAACACATTCTCCGCCCCTCCTCTTGTAAAATAATCATGAGAGATGCATCATGGGGCCCCTGGAGGAACATGAAATAATGCACCGCCTGTGAGAGGGTCCAGTTTTATACATCCTCTTATCAGCATTCCCGAGGTGGAAATTTCTCCATAAATCATTTTTCTTTGATGCCAATTCTTTTGATTCACGCAGCAGTTTAGAGGCCTGGTGTCTGCCGGCGTCCATGCTAGGAGGCTTCAGTATAGAGACGAATTGGGGCTTGTTTAGACCTGTTTAGTGTTTGTTCCGTTATTATTGTTGAAAGCATCCATCACATTTTGGCACTCTTCTGATCAGCAAGCTCTTTTGTGCGCTTCTGCGAATATACCATTCTCTCTTAATCAGGGAATAAATTCATCAAATCAAACAGTCTGACAAAAACCAACATTTGCTTCAGTTCTGCTTCACTTCCTATTGGCATTAGTTTTCTTGAAAGTGTGTTTCAATGTGTTATATTGCAAGTAAATACAACATGGCATTCAGAAAAGTGTGCCACAAGCAAAAACGTTCAAATGTATCCTTTAAAAAGTGCATTGCAGTGCATAGATTTTCAGATTTCAAAATGACATAATGCTGACCACTGAATGATGGATAATTGTTTAAAAAGATTATAGGAGAAGGACTTTGTTATAACTTTGTTCAAAAACTATTTTTGTAAGGATTTAAACTAATTTGACCAAAGGAAACCACAATGACTACACTAAAAGTATCAGAAGGGATCACAACTGATGCTGCACAGTGTTAGTGGTTAGCACTGTTTTCTCACACTAAGGAGACCCTGGTGTAAATTCCAGCTGGGGCCTTTCTGTGTGAAGTTTGCATGTTCTCCTCATGCATAAGTGGGCTTTTGACAGTTGCTGCCTCTCACAGTCTAAAAACATACTTCACAGGTTGTTTTGTGACTCTGAAAAAGGCCTCTAAAGAGTGAGTGGAAGTGTGTGTGGAGTGTTTGTCTCAGTCTGGCCTTGCGATTGACTGGTGAACTGTTCAATACCCAGCCTTTGCCCAGAGTTAGCTAGGTTAGGGTCCCGCAACCCCTGTTAGCCCTGCAAGAAATAGCATTGATATTGGAGGAATTGCAATCGATTTTTATCCTCCCCCATGTGTCACCTTTTCATGATGACTGAAATTTTTTTGCAGAGTACTCTAAAATAGTGCAGAAACTTAAATACAGTAATACTGTTTGTGCTAGCAGGGGAAAAAGATGGCTGCAAGGTTTTGGAGAAGCAGAATACCTGGAAAAAGTGTCAATAAAAGTGAAAGTAGCCCACTTTGCACAAAAAAGGACCATGAATTTCTCATAGACTCAGGAAACATGGACAATGACAAAATAACATGATTTTATCGAAGCTTAAAATACACAAGCTACTAAATCTACATTTATGATTCTTGAAAGGAATAACAAAAAGGCTTCAGATTTAAATTGTAGTTGCTGAGAGGAAGAAAAACTGTGAAATGTCATCTCTGAGATAGCCTACGGACTACTGGATTATCATTTATACACTGTAATGTGGCAAGAAGTGTTTGAATTCTAAAACTTGTGACTGGAGTTGTCAGACGCTCCACAGGTTTGTAGAGTTTCACAAGCTTTCAGTACCCAGAGAGCAGAATGCTTTAAATACAATGTCTGCATAAACCTAGAAGACCCCCTGCAAGGTTCTTGTGGAATGACTTTAACATTCCTGTCAACTGCATAAACCGAGGAAATCATCAACTTGCCTCAGATGCCCGGATTTTTTCCAAGCAGACCTGAGTGGAACTGAGACAAAACTGCTGCTAAACCTACAAATCCACACCTTCTGCTCTAAAACATCTCATCATGTGGAACACTCACTACGTCATTCACAGTTGCTCAAACTTCAGGGGCACTGCCATATTTCTATTTCCAAACGCTTATGAATATATGTCACTGTCAAATCCATGATATGACTTAAAAAAATAAATGGTTGATAAGAAAGAAGAGTCATAGCTTCTTTTTCCTGCCTGACATGTTATTATAACTAGAACAAGAGAATGACAAAGAACTGATGACTATAATTCAAAAATGTTGGGAGTAACTATTAATAATATCTAGAAACCTAAGTTAAATCTGGTATAAAATCTTGAATGGTCTTTTATTTCAGGGAGTTCACGTCACAGGGTTTCCCGCTTCTGCCTCAGCCAGACAGAAAAGCTCAGACTCTCACAAACATTTCCCGTAATGAATCAGAATCCGGTTAGAGTGCTAGCTGTGGTTTTTCCCATACAAAAATTATATTTGTCTGTCTTCCCCCTAGTGACTGTAGGCAGCTCCATCACTGCAAGTTGCTGTATCCCATCCTCTACTCACTCATTCTCCTTTGTTCATTACTCTCTATCATGAAGCCTGTTATTGGCCTTCTATCTTACCTGCCTAAATATAAGCCTGCAAATTGTCAGATTTGCAGCAATCTTTCAGTCTGAGTATATGTTTTTTTTAAATAAAATGAAATGTCATATCCATTATGCACAAATGTTTATCACAAATGTCTGTCAACTATTGCAGTCCACATCTTTAAATGTAGTCGTTTTGTGATTTTTTTTTTTATCTGAGGTCAAAAGTGGTACTTGATTTGTCCATTAGGGTATAACTTGAGTACGATTTAGAAAAAGAGTCTGGGAATCTGTGTACTCATAGACAGCTGATGTAAGAGCGGTAAAAGCCTGTGCACTTCATGATTTAACAATGTGACAGCCCTGAGCCTTGACTCAAAGCATGAATGCACCTCAAAAGCTTTTAAGTCCATAAACGTGTAGACTGGGATTGATAAAAACAAGTTAGACAAACACCATGCAAAACACAGAAAAATACTTCAAACTTTATTACGCCGATACAATTGTAAAACAACACAAAGACACTAAACAAAGAAAACAAAGCTTTCACTCTTGTATTGATATTAATAGATGTTAAGATCAACTCCAACAGTGACAGGGCAAATGCAACACAAGCAAAATCTTTTGAAAGAGTAAAATAATCTAAATAGGTAATCTTTTGGTATTTTACACTGAAGTGGAGTCAGCAGAAAATTCTATCCATGGCTTCATACTAAGGTTTTACTGAAATTAATTCACTACTTAGACCGCTTTATAGAGGGTTTTTACATTTTGTCGGGATGTCCAAATCTACAATTTCCACATTTCCCAGAGGTCACTGCAAAAAACCAGTGCACATTGATGCACACCAGATTGGCCAATGTAGACCATAATGCAGTGCTTTTGAAGGATTTGTGGTTTGAAGAAATGTATGCAAATCTTTATTTTTGTGAATTTTCTAAGTTTTCATCACCAATTCGGGCCACCATAAAAGAAGAAAAATGAACAAATATGAGAATAAAGTTGTAAAATTGTGTTAAAAAAACTTTACAATAATGAAAAAAATTAAACAATTTACGTAAACTCATGCTTAAAAAAGCAGTAATTTTACCAGGGAAAAAAAGGATTTTAAATGTGAAGGACAATTGAACACCACCTTCTTAAGTTATGTTGCAAATCAGATGGACATCACCAGTCAGGAATCTCACTGATTCTGCTTTTATATTTTTATAAATGTACAACATTTTCATGTAATTACATTATATTAAAAAAAAGCAAGACTTTTCCTTATAAAATTAAGACTTTTTAAATTATTAATTTACTATTTTATACTTGTAAAATGTTGCCTTTTTTCTCATAATTTTACAACTTTATCCTCATATCTTTATTTACTTCATACTATGCTGGCCCCAGTATTCTGTTGTAGAGTGAGTTATCCTTGCCTGGCTGCAAGGATTTATGACAAAAACACTATCACCAATGAAAATCATCTATGGATGCTTTTCTATGACATATACCAACACCCACTTTACGTGGAATGTTGACCTTCTTTACATTCAAAGTACAGGAAAGTATCAGGAGAATGCTCTTTATGACGCTGAACCTCTGATGAAAAGTTACAAACAGCAGCTTAAGCAAATTTGGGATCGTGATTAAGTGAAGTTACATGAGTTTAGTTTAATTATGCGTGGCAGTGTATTTGTGTAAAGAGCTATACAGCATAAACAGACTTTAATCTCTCCTTGCTTTGTAAATTCTTGCCAAAAAGAGGCTATAAAGTGAGAATTACTCAAAACAAATGACAAAAGACATTATAAAAGCAAGCTGCAAATATGGAGTTGCATCTCTTATCCAATATTCAACTAATCCATCTGCCCTACATCACTGCATACAGATGGCCGTCACAACCAATCTTGTGCAAAAACAAAGGAAAACAATGACCCTCGTTTTGAGTTGCTGACTGTTCTTTGAACATTAAGAAGTTTTTGACCTTCTTATTTCCCCACACCACCTATCCATGACACCTATTCTTTCTGCAGGAATGATTCCAGTTTTCATGGCTTTGGCTCAAAAATGCCTGACGTCTCTCACTAAAAGCAGAATTTTCTGCTTTTTGTCAGGGCTTGTGCCCATTCCAGTTATCAGACAGCACGGTCTAAATAAAAACCAATATGAAACACTTGTTTCACACCTTTTCTAATCTTTGTGTTACATGACTCAACACTGATCAATATCACAGAGGGAGGGAACAGTCCAGGGCTGATGCAGTGCAAATGGATTTGAATTCAATTTTCTTCAAAAAGGTAAATCCATGTCTTAACTTGGGTTAGTTACACTTTGCTGCACAAGGATTTTCAATTGGTTGCTTTCCCATAGAGAAGGCTCAACCCATGAAAAAAATACATTGCTAAAAAAAAGTCGCACAGCAAAAGAATCTGAATGACATTTATTCCTCTTGGGCTGTTTTTTTAAACAACTTTTTGTGGCAAGCACAAGCTTGAGCTACTCAACTCTGAAATTTGAAAAGCTTTTAAAAAGAACATCAATTAAAATTGTTGTTGATCATAAAAAAGTAGACATAAACATGAAAGTAAGGCATGCTTTGGATGGTCAAACACACCCAGAGACGACAGAAAAAAGTGTGTGACTGTTAAATAGTAAAATGAGCACTCACTACAAAGCAAATGTGTGAGTGTGCGTGATAACACAGAGCACCTAAACAGATTAAAATTGAGAAGCATTTGCAACAAAATATACAAACCCTGAAGGGCAAACGTGATTCAATATGATAATGACCTTTGAGACACTGAGGGTGGTGGCCGTCACCAATGAGTCACTTCTTCTGTTTGGTCAATTTTCTGTACTAGAATTGTCTTTACATACACATGCAGTGACAACACCTGTGGCAAACTATTGCATTTTACAGCAATAGTTTTCATAGTGTGTCTCATTGCAGCAACTTAACTAATTTGAACTCTTTTTAGCATTGAAATCTCTCTTTTAGATGATAAATATTTTGATACCTTGAAAGGACCAGCTCACTAAAATTTTGCTAATATCAATACTTCGGTATCCTTACGTCTGGGCGGGATTCTGACTTAGAGGCGTTCAGTCATAATCCCACAGATGGTAGCTTCGCACCATTGGCTCCTCAGCCAAGCACACGCACCAAGTGTCTGAACCTGCGGTTCCTCTCGTACTGAGCAGGATTACCATTGCAACAACACATCATCAGTAGGGTAAAACTAACCTGTCTCACGACGGTCTAATCCCAGCTCACGTTCCCTAAGACTTACATTTTTTTTACTAAAATGTGGTTATCTTCTTCATAGTAAGGCCTTAGTCACATGCGGGTTTTTGGGTTGTCATGGCCTGTGGAGTGTAGGCGTGTCTTGTTGTTCCCTTGAGGCTCTTAATGGACATCATGAAAATGGAACGGACCATTGTTGTTAGAGCGGTAAGTGTATTGTAAAGTATTTGCAAAACTAATGAAAGTTGCATGCATTTATGACGTGCAGGTGATGCTGTTGTCTATTGCCCTATGTCACACTCCAGTAAGGTGCGAGTACTGGCTCATTACTTTCCTAATTTCTGACAGTTAGGCTGCACCACATGGAGTACTGTTGAAGTGTTCTCCTGGACATCTCCCAGAGTTGATTGATTAGGTAAGGAGCAAACAATAATAGGTCAAAACATTTCTTGGATCAATGTTGCAAAAAACTCTGGGTGGCGACACAATCAGTGCAGGGACCATTTCACGTGTTCAAAATCAGGGGTTTATATACAGAACAGGGTGTTCCCTGGTCACATAACACACAAAGAAGCAACTGGTCATACAACTACCCTGCCAGTCCCCAGGTCAGCGACAGATAAGCCAAAGCTTTTATGTGGTCATACTTGTGCTTCAACCCAGGGGTCACCTGGGTTGACAACCTGGGGCGCGCGTAGCCATTTTATGTTAATTTATTAACATAAAATGGCATTTTATTAACATAAAATGGCTACCATGAACTCACGGGAAATACAAGTAGAAGTCAATTGCCTCAGTTTCAGCCATTTATCAGACCTTTATGACAGTTCACAGATGGAGAACAGTCGACAGCATTGTAGACCTCATGCCTCGCAGTAACCCTTTCACGCATGGTACAACAACACCAACAGAATCAAACTTAACTCCCACAATGCACTCCTGCTGTGGGCAGGATCGCAACATTATTTTTTGAATTTGAAGAAATAAAAATCGGATTCGAGTGACCATATCTTCTCTCACATGGAGGATTTTCCTCCCTATGGTATCATGAGATCATTCACACAGCGCTGTAGCTGTGCCCCCGCCTAAATGTAGAAATACTACCACTTTTTTCAATAAAACTTAATTGTTTCATATAATTTACATTATCTCCCAGGTCAGCTATCATAAACAGGTGATGAAAAATTATGTGCACTGTAGGAAAAAAACAAAGTTCATCTATTAGAAATCAACAAAGTAGGTCAAATCAACAGAAAGAGGACCTGTCGAATGTGTGACTGTAACTGTTTTTTTTTGTTTGTTTTTTTTTTTAATGGAAGCAAATTAAGTTTTAAAGCATATAAATCTTTTTCTGAATGTTTTGCTTGAGGAACAAGAATGCCTCCTGAATGCATTTCTTTATTTCTCTCATAAAAGCTGAAGAACACACAGTGGGGCTGAGGAGTGTCTTTGTGTGTAGGGAGTGGGGGGGTTGACATGTCTATTTGTGTAAGCGTCAGATGAGCTGATTGGCACCAGAACTGACTGATTGCTCTTGAGGGAGAGTGGTAATTTTTCTGTCATATTGTGACTGATTATAGCTCTGAAATATGTCACTGTTCGTACTCTATCAGAAGTTTGTGACGGCTGGTTTTGATGTGTGCTGGTGTGGACTGGAAGACAAACAGCTATCTTGTGAAAAGCTCAACAGGAAACTAACGCAAACTTCATTCACAGCAGTCAGACTGTATAGTTGAGCGCGCAACACTGTGCACAGATGAGTAAAGCCTTTTCACTGTTGGTTTTCCAGACATGCGGAGGTGAAAACTAATAGACAAGCAAGAAGGAGAGATTATGTCACTTCCAAAAATACAGTTAAAAGAACATTTTTATGTCAGTACCAGTATGAATATTTTAGCATTTACACAAAAAAGTCACAAGGATGTCTAGACTTCCTTCTCAACCAAATCTTCCACTTATTTCAGTTTTAATCTCAGTTTTCCTCCTGTACACGTTCATGTTGACAGGGTTCATCAGTCAATAATTCTTAGCACTCTCACTTCATAGTGAGAAGGTCCTAGTTTGAGTCCCAGCTGAGACCTTTCTGTGTGGAATTTGAACGTTCTCCCTGTGCATGCATGGGTTTGCCCAGGCACAGCCCAAAAACATGGTTTTAAAGTACATTTATGATTCTACATTATCTCTAAGTGTGCAAGTGAGTGTGATTGTTTGAGTTTGCGATAGACCAGCAGCCTGTCCAGGTTGTACCCTACTTTCACCCAATAGTAGCTGGGAGTGGCTCGAACTACCCCAGTGACCCCCCAAAACAGATTCAGCAGGTTCCAAAGATAGTTGGATGGATAAAAGCAAGCCAGGCTTTCCATCAATTTAATTTTAGAATGTATAAGCTTTAAAGTCAATGAGAAATTGTTCACTTCTGACACCAGTCTCTGGTGGTGCTTTGAGGAACTACATTCACTTCTTGGTGATTTGCGTCAAATTCAGGCATATAAAATGAAAGACTTAGTTTTTTTTCCCTTTTTTTCACAAAACATAACATACATGAGTTTGACACCACTGTGTGACTCTGATGAGGGTCACAGTTTAACTAAGCTCTTAGCTCCATCAGTCACACAACATTGTTTTTCACTTAAAAGTAGAAAAACAATGTTCAAAGTCAATGTTCAGTCATTGACTTAGTAAAAGTGTGAATACTAGAAAAAAGCATTTTCTATTCTCTATTCAATCAATCAAATCAGTTGTTTGTGAAACATATTATGTGGAAAATGTAAAACGATCAATATTTCTAAGTAAAAAAGACAAAAACAAGAGTGTAATGTTGGGTGGATTGTATTGCTATAGTTGGCATAACATAACAAGTGTTTTGAGCGCATAAACATATTGTATATTGTTAGAATTAATCTATAAATTGCATAATTGTTTCCTTGAGGTTTCTTATATTTCATCTTAACCCTATCCTGCATGATGTGTGAACATTTTCAGAGGGTTCTTTTATTTTGTATGTTTTAACCACTGATAGCAGAGAAAATTAAAAGCTCGATGACATCAAACCTAACACACAGATTTTGCTTGGAGGCTGTCAAAGCAGCAAACCAACAGGTATTTTATGGATGAGCACTTTATAGGCCAACGCTTCACTTGGGACATGCACCATAAAAAATGAGTCACATCCTTTGCTTTTGGGCACAAAATCAAAATATGAAACTCTGACAATTTAGTTCCATTTGCAGAAAATGATTGAACCTGCTTTCAGATTTGAATTGATAATGGAAAACAAAAATTAGAATTTTGTCTTAAGTAGGAATTATTTTGATTTCAGACAAAATGTTTGAATTCTGCTGATTTTAATCATTTGATTCAATTAGGACATTTATCCCATGGGTTACCACTGGATAACCGTGTTCTAATGATCGTGGACATTCCCACCATTTCCACAGATGGGCTGGAAGAAATTAATTCCTATCACCACTCTGAATCTGAATAAGGAGCTGAGGGTCAGAGTGCTGCATGGCCATTATCATTCACCTCATTACTACTTACTTGGTTCATTCAGATCAGGTTTCTTGGACTGGTCCTGGTGCAGAAAGAGGAAGTCTAAAAATATGATTTAGGATCGACAGCGACGGAGGAGAAGGATCATTGGTTGGGCACTGAATGGTAACAATTTCATCATAGTTAAATTTTCCTTTCCTGCAGCAAAAGCTTGACGTAAACTTGAAAAGAAAGGTGTGACAACTGTCAGGATCTAATCAGAGTGATGTATGAGTACAGAGGGAAGGACGTGGATATAATCCAAAATGAAAAAAATGATGGGAGGGTGTGGAGGGGCTTGTCAGTCTGGTCAGATTTCTCCGTGGTGTGCGATTCGTCTCCGCCGACATGTCTCGCGCCAGTCCTAGTGGGATGTAGCGTCAATACTCGCTTTTATGTTGGGAGACAGCAATCGATGGATCTCTTTTCCCCAAATGGAAGCACTCCATTTCCAGCAGCTTATACATATTCGACATGGCACTTAATGGGTGCATGAGCGTGTCCGCCTGGCTGTGTGTACAGTTGTAATTCAAGGTGAATAATTAAAACAGCAGGGGTTTTTTTGTATTCATCCAGCGGAGTTGTGTTTTCTCCTCCCCACATAAAATAAATGGCACAAATGCAAAGTTAAAGTGAGCATTCAGGCTTTTCAGCATGCACAAACTGCTGCTCAATGTCACTTTCATTCAAGTCAGACATGAAAATACTGTTTGTTTGACTTTTATAAATGCAGCACATACAACCCAGATTGTGTTTCTAACTTTGGACCACATTCACTTTTCTATATTTTAACCCTTTAGCTTGTGTTTTTTTTAAGACCCACTCCGATAAAACTTGTGTTTTTGGTGTTTTTGACATATTCTTTTTGCAATTTTCTGATGATGGAGGACATGAAAATTGAGTTTAATATTGCATTTTTGTTATCAAATCGTCTTGAATCAGGGGAAGAGGAAAAATTGCAGATTGTAATAGAGCTTATTTGTGACGTAGAAAATACGCTGAGTGGGCCACAAGCTCCCTTCTCCGCTCCATTTTGACACCTTGCAGAAGACTAGATCCATGTACGTAATTTCTGTTACTCATCCAAGTTGGCATCTGGATCAAAACTGTACAGCAGATAGCTCCAATATTGCTCGCCATTTTAGTTGTACCGGTAGTGTTAGGTTGGGGTTGTGAGGTGGCTGTAAGATGGCCGGAGAGTGTGTAAACACATGGTTGTTTCATTTGGGGAACATCTAACAACTTTGCTACATAATAGCATCCATAAGTACAGGGAAAACAGCAATCAGTTCTGAACTGAATTATAATACTCCAATTTGGCAAAATGTAAGGTTTTTTGTTTGATTATGAATAAATCTGGAAGCAGATTAGTAGGAGATAGACTGTCCAACAGACTGAAGAGTGGAAGTTAGAAAATATAAAGTATCTGAATACATTTAAAGAATCACCAATAGAGAAAAAGATCAAATAATATTTGGTCAGTAAAAATGTTTTTGTTTTTTTTTCTGGTCAGTCAGTGTGTCAGGTGGTCCTACACTGAAATAAACATTTGTGGAAACTCAACAATAGTTTTAAGAAACTTGCTCTAAAAGATACAGAATCTTCATTCATTCATTTTCCAATCCGCTTTATCCCTTTCGGGGTCACGGGGTTGCCGGAGCCTAACCCGGCTACTCATGGGCGAAGGCAGGGTACACCCCTGGACTGGTCGCCAGTCTGTCGCAGGGGCCACAATCACACACCCATGCACACCTACGGACAATTTAGAGCAACCAATTAACCTATGAAGCATGTTTTTGGATGGTGGGAGGAAGCCGGAGTCCCCGGAGAAAACCCACGCATGCACGGGGAGAACATGCAAACTCCACACAGAAAGGTCCCTCAGCCAGGACTTGAACCGGGAACCTTCTTGCTGTGAGGCAGGAGCGCTAACCACTGCGCCACCGTGCAGCCTAAGATACAGAATCTGAAAAAAAAAATATTTCTGTCTAAAAATGTTTTGCTTTCCCCAACATTTTATTATTATTATTGTGTTTTTTTTTCCTTACTCTTCACTGTACTGAAAACTCTTTGACTCATTATTCCCCCTACAGGTAGAAAGAAGTTGGTATTAGAGTTAGTTGTTGATGCATTGCCACATTTGGTTGAAACTGTTGGACAGCAGGGGCTTAACAACTTCTTATTTTACTCATTATTTATAATTATCTTGAGTTGGTTTTGCATGTATCTATTTATGAGAGATGACTTCACAGTTTATTCACACTGAATACATATAGTGGGAGCTTTTCTGGGAGAGCAAGAGAACGTTTTACCCCTCAGGGATTCCACTATCAAAGTAAAACCGGTTCTGTTAAAGAGAAGGAGCTGAAAAACTCAAGCTGAAGTGAGCGGGAAAGAGAGGAGGAGACCAGCATATAGAGTTACTAATTAAGAAGATGGACAAAGTCAGCTGTAGCTAATAGGCAGCTTAATTTCAGGACTGTGGCGACCAGAAACAAGATTGTTCTTTAACAAACAAATGAGAAAGAAAAGGTTAGCTCAACTTGGCATTAAAGGAATTATGAGACTTTGAGGGCAACCGTGTACAAAATATCTTTAGAGTTTAGTGATGAAGACAGAGTCAGCCCATCTGTTAGCTAGACCTTCTGGTCATGGACAAATGACATTTTTTATATTTTTGGCAACAAAAAATAATTGCATTGGTTATAAACGAAAATAGCGGTAATCATAATACAATTTTAGTTCTAACATTAGTCTCAAAATACTCAAAATTCTCTCTAAAATCTTTTCTTTTTTTAATTTATGCCAATGAAAACCTGAATCCAGATTTTTTTTTTTCAGGTTTTACCTTCTGCCATCACCACAGCAACATCATCTTCCTCCATCTAAACCTGTCTTCTGCATCCTCTCCTCTAGACCTCTTGCCTGGCAACTCTAGACTCAGCATCCTTCTTCCAATATATTCGCGGTCTCTCCGCTGGACATGTCCGGACCATCTCAATCTGACCTCTCTGGTTTCATCTCCAAAACCTCTAACATGTGCTGTCCCTCTGATTTACTCATTCCTGATCCTATCCAACCTGGTCGCTCCCAAAGAGAACCACAGCATCTTCATCTCTGTTACCTCCAGTTCTGCTTCCTGTCTTTTCCTCCCTGCTACTGACTGTAGGCTGAACAACATGGCTGGTCTCACCACAGTTTTGTTCATCTTTTCTTTCATTTGAGCTGAAGCTCTTCTATCACACCTGACACCTTTCTTCACCCATTCCAATAAAAACATTTCACCTACTACTTGTTGCTGTTTCTAAAACGTTTTCATAATTTACCTACAGTGAGGAATTGTTTTTTAAATAAAATGAATAACTGTACTAGCAAAGAAATAAACAATTCTGGATGCTTTATGCACTTTACTGTTAAAGCCTTATTTAGCTCTATTAGTTATATCATTATTAATATTTATTTAAATTTATACTAGAATACTGTGAACTACCTGTGGGTCACATTTAATTTTAATATGAATACAGGCAGTAAAAAAATCATATGTATGTATTGGATTATACAGTAAAATAAGCGTATTTGTTTGTTTTTCCCTCTGCTGTGTCTTTTTGTTGAGTCAGTAAATGAAGACTGGGAACAAAGAATCTGTAAAACATAGTTTTACATTAAAATTACATGCCTAAGTGAGCAATGCACACCCAAAGTCTGTTATGCAACAAGCGCTCCGCTGCCTGCAGGACATCCATGCAAGCTTGTGCACACAGTGTATGGAAGCACAAGCATTGCTTTTGCAAATCCTGAACTCCACGGCCACAGAACAGGCTGAAACAAACAGGCTCTGCCTCAAGTCAATGAATAACAAACCAGATCCAGCTGGGACTGCCAGACATCTACATAAATAACAGAATAACATATTTTCTTTTGCAGATTAAGAATTTTACATCTGCTGGCAGCTAAACGAACTGCGGCAATTCTAGTTCATTTAGAAGAAGTGAGGAGTAGAATGCAGTGGCTGCAGTGCCTGTTTGGCGTTTAGGACTTGTCAAGAGTAAATTGGTAACAATTGGTATCTGGTGGCTGATGGCTTCCAGATGAGTATAACACACTTCAACGGCTGCAGACGCAAATCCACCCTGGTGCTACCTGTCAGTCTTGTGTTACACCTTCACAAAAGCAGTTTCAGGGCTGTGAAGGAAAGTAGGATTTGATGGTACAGGCTGCTCGTCGTATGGCCGCTGGGCTTGAGTGTCTGCATGTGGAGGAGCCTGCTCACAGAAAGCAGGAGAAAAATGGGCACGGACTTTTAGTCATGGTACAAAGTTACATTTTAAAGCCTACACATCAGGAGTTTCTTGTGAGGTTCTCTTAAATACTTGTCTTCAAAATGAAAATAGATGTTTTATATGTATTTACGAAATGAAGAACTGACTTGTAATAGCTATCTTTTTGAGGACATTCCTGTTCATCTCATGTAATCCTGTTTGCAAAAGATTCCAGACATTTTCATAAAGAACATATACTCATGTTCTTTAGCATCTCTTTAGTTAGAGGGCAACAGTTCTGCATTTGGATCAGCATGAACAATGCAGCTGCAGGAAAAGGCAAAAGAACAGATGGAAAAAGGTGACGTTGACCGTTTCACCTCTAAAATTCCACCTTCATATCACAATCCCAAACGGGACTGTAATAACTACTGTTAGTACCGAACGACAAAAACATCAACTGGTAAATGGAGACAAAGCACTTCAAGACTGTTCTTAATCAAAAAAGAAAAACTCTCAACAGCTGATGTTTTAAAAATACCTTTGAATTTTTTCCAGCAATATTAAAAGAATAAGAAAAAGGTTTATTGTCATTCTGGCTTTTACGTGCACAACGAAAATTCAAGAAAGCGTCCTGTCAGTTGCGTGTTTGAAAAAAAAGCTAAGCATAAATTACACAAAGTATCATTAAAAAGTTATTGCACAGACAAATTCACATTGCTCAAAAATATGCACAAAAAAGTCAACTTATTAAAACACCTTAATCTGAGCATTTACTTGACCCCATCCGATAATAAGTCTTTGTTTCAGGGCTTCTGCTTTTGAAACTCGTGTTCACACATAGCTACGCACCTTTTTAGACTGTTTTCGGGCTGTACATATAAAACACAGGGCCACTGAACACACGTGGAAAGTTAAACCAGGTCAAACTTTGACCAATCAGGGACAAATGGATGACTTGCACACAGAAGTGCCAACCATTTGAAAAATGATCATCAAGAAGAAATCCATTGTTGTTTATGCCCGGCTGGTATTATATGACACTAAAGTTACGATAAGATAAAAACATAGAAGTAGAAACAAATTGTTTGGAAGGAATCTTGCAACTTTTAGTTTTTAATAATGTTTGACTAAATTGGTTCATTTCAATCAATTTTCAAGCACCTTTTTCAATGTTTTTTTTTTTTTTTATGTTCTTAGGCTGTCCAGTTTCTCCAGCTTGTCCTGAGTCTGCTCCAGGGGCTCCTGTTGGCTGGAAATGCCTATGTTTTTTTTCTTTCTCAGAAAAGCGTTCAGGTTTTATGCTCGCCAGATGTCTAAACCACCTTAATTGGCTCTTCAGGATTGAAAGAGTACCGGCTCCTTTTCCCAAATGGCAGAGCTTTGCCTCTCATCTCTAAGGGATACTGCAGTCACCTCTGCAGCAGAAGCTTTTTATTCTGATACCTGTATCTGTGATGTTCAATTTTCTTTTACAGCCCAAATATGAGACCATAGGTGAGGGTTGGAACAAAGACTGACCAATAAATTAAAAACTAATCTTCTGACATAATTCTCTCCTCGCTAAAAATAAAGATATGAAGAGTTTAAGAGAGAATAAAGAGAATAAAGAAATAAAGAGTTATGGTATGTCAGAGAACTTGTTATACAGGCGTCGCCGCCAACCTCTCCAGTCCTGATTGGACCTCAAAGAACCGCCCCCGGTGCCTCCCACCTGCTCCAGAAATCTCATTCATGACAATCCCACAACAGTTAAAGCCTTTAGAAACCTAAAACTGACCTCACACACAGATTGTTTCTTTCAGATAGAAGTTTTTAGCCCTGTAGTAGCTTTATATATATTACTCCCACAACCCATAGAGTTGAAAGCTCTGCTTCTTAAGAAGAAGTCCTATTTGTGGGACTGAGCAGATTTTTTAAGTAGTTTTTCCACCACGTGATCACTGGAAGTCAACAAATCCCCACACAATGGTGGTGGAGCACAGGTCTCACATCACCAAGAAGTTTGACAGAATGTGGGTAGTGCCAGTCATTGGTCAGTTTTGCCAACATCACAGGTACCAGTAACCTGGCAATGACTTAATGATGGTTGAAGTATCTGTCTGACCATTTCTTCCCAGCAGAACTTTTAGGCTTACCTTTAAGCATGTCCCCCGTCATCTTTGGAGAACATCCCATTGCACCTGACAAAATAGCTCCTGAATGATTAAGGCGCACAAACTCCTCCTCTTTAATAATCAGGGAAGGGCCAGTAATTCTGAATAAACTGATACATTCTTAATAAGAAGATGGTTTGCAAGTGTTTACATTTGATAGATGGTACATTTAGATATGATAGAAAAAACCTTGATCCTCCTCCAATCATCAGTCACATCCACAGAATGAAAGTCTGAGTTTCTGTAATTACATAATTGTAATGAAATCATAAAATCATAATTACAGTAACCCTACTGTGAGTTGCTCTTTAATCTTTTTTCTAGTTAAGACATCTGTCGTCATTCTGTAATATTCTACTTGCAGGTTAAGTCATATTCTCCAGTCTGTATTTACTTATCTAAGATGTCTCAGAACCATCCATTCATTTACTTCCAAGCCATTTCTCAGATTCCCTCCCTTCAAAAAAAAACAAAAAGGCCTCAAATTATCTCCTTCAAGCAGAGCTGTTGATGGGTACGGAAGTTGCGATGCTATAACCACAATAATTACTTCTACCAAGCAGTCCAGATGGCAAATCAGACTCCATAATAAAACATTAAGTCTTACAACTTTACTGCAAGCAGCTAAGAGCTATTGCCATGTTAACAGCTGTGTATTAAGTGAAGCACTATTAGGCCCTGAATGGTCTTCAAACAGAGCATCATTTAATGGGATCCTGGGGTCTTGAATATCAGGGCTGGGGGCCACGGAGGAGGCTGTCTTGTTCTGCAGACTGTAATGAGGTCACTCTGTGTATAATGAGGCAGGTAATGTTTAAAGGAGGTGAAAGTGTCACAAGGCGTGAGGGATTTCAAGCATCATTTTGTCAAAACAGGTTTCACCCTGAACGTTCTTCACCCTAGGCTCCTTTCTTTTTTTGCTCACCTTAAAACTGTAATTTTATCAAGTCATCAGTGCCAGCAGGGTAAGAAAACCTGCTGTTTTTAATCAGTCTCAATCAAGAGGGACTGCCTTTCCTTCTCGCTCTTCATCTCCTCCGCTGAGTCTCTTCTTCAGTCTCGACTCTACAAGAATAGTGTGGAGCCTTATCAAGGACAGCCGAGGGAATGTCCAGCTGAAAAGAAATTGAGAGGGGAAAAAAATAAGTCGCCATACATGTTTACTGACAAGAAACAACAAGGTTGGTGCACTAAAGCCTTCTATGATGACTTTTATTTAGCTGCAGAAGACCTTCACTGCATAGACAGTGTGCTCTTCCAGCTAAAGGGATTTCACAGCCAATGTGTTTGTATTGGGGAGTGTGTGCACATGCGTGGTCCTGCATGTGTGCAAGTGTTCATTAGGGCCAGAGATTACACTGAGCACTGCTGCCAGCACAAGGAAGAGGAAGAGAGGAGAAGGAGGAGAGATGTTTAGCTGCAGGAGCAATGCCATCTTTAATTATATAGCAAACAACCAAAGGCCTTCTCCCATATAAGATAAATGCTTATGTATGTTCTTTGGAGGGCTATTATTAAAGACATATTTTCAACTCAGTTAAATGTATCTCTCACTGCATTTCATCCATCAATGACCGGTGTGAGATCAACATTTTGAAATGATTATTTCCAATGAGGGTTTCTTTTTGCATGACCCAGTTTGAGTTCATGTTCAGCTGTCAGACAAATGACCTCACATTTGCCTCCCAAAAACTTCAGTATGCAGTCAAACATGGTCAAATTAGTAGCTTGGTAATCAGATCAGTAGAAACACTCAGAATAAGGATGTTGCCTTAAACATGCTTGGTAGGAGGTGTTTTTTTATTCGTTTTCAATGTGCTTTTGCATTTTCTTTCTCACTGGACTCTTGTTTGTTTAATGGACATTGTTTCAAATGCTACATTCACACCGGCCTCTGCTAAAACAATGAAAAGTCTATTGGTAGCAATGTGTAAACACCATTTTGGAGGGGACTTGCTGAAAAATAATCTTTTTAACTATTGAATGACAGGAGGCAACCAGTGGCGTTCCATTTTTTTCCTTTGTTTTCAGTAAATACAAACATGTTCCATCTGTCACTTTTGCAGTGATCCTACCTATCTATTCTGGCTTTCAGACCAAAAATAAACATCAATATAAATACCTTATAATTTTGAAAATGTGCTTAATAAAATGTTTCTAGTCTTTAGGAACGGAACGCCGTGGAGGGGGCACTTGTAAAGATTTTTTTTTTCTGTATGTGCTCATCCTTGGTGACCACTTTGCTTAAACTGACTTATTAAATTAACATGAAGAGCAGAAGTACAAAACAATTCATACTTTAGTGTGTCAAATCAACCATGATACCATGCAAATACTTTTTTCTGTGGATCTATAGGTAAACAGGGAAGGAATGTTGGTCTTCGGTGGCTTTCTAACCTGGCAAAACTTTTACACGCATTAAAAAGCTGTTAAAAAATCAAAAGTTAAGGAATTAGCCCAAAGAGCATGCGCATTCTTTGAGATCAATGTTTATGGCTTTTCGGGTAAATAAAAACAAACTAAAAGTGATCTAACTAAAATGGAAAGACTTAAAAAATGATCTGGAGGATGAAACACATTTGAAAAGCAGAGCATTATAAAAATAAAACACAGATTGGTCTTCTTGAGTTAAAATTCTATTGAGAAAAACTCTGTTACTGAAGAAATGCAGCTTATATGCAATGTATCATGAAAAAAAATGTTTAAACTGTTCCTTTTTTTGGAATGTGCCACCTAAAAATGATCTGGCTCATAGAAATCATTTCTCAAATGCATTCTGTTGAAGGAATAATGCATTTGTAGACAAACAGCAAAAACCCACAGAGAATTCAGGTAATTTGTTCCTGGGCAATTCATGTTCACTCGTCAGATTTATATAAAATAATAATAACAAAAACCAAAAAAAAGAAAGAAAAGAAAAATTCACTGGCTTTCAGAGTGACTGCAAGTGCAAATGTAGGTAAATAAGTGAAATCATGAAAACTCAATTTTGTGCCGGCCATCAGCAGCTTTTGAATCCCTGTCAAAAGCAACAAAGGAATAATAGCCGTTCAAACGGTTATACAGATTTTCAACAACCTCCCCATCAAACTCTTCTTTTGATAAAATGAGATTGGCAAATGTGGGAGACATCTACATGACTCATTAGTTCATTTAACTCAAATTTGATATCATTTCTGCATTAAGTTGTGAGCTCACAGCACCTCAAATTGATTAATCTTTTTGCCTTAAATAATTTTATTGAGCTTGGTCACTCCTCCACTCATAGATCAATAATAATTAATCCGAATGGATTTATTTGATTCCTATTTTCATAACTCTTTTATATTCTTAAACTTCAGAAGGCTTTATGATAACAAATCATTACTTTTTTTTCACTAGTTGAGGATCTGGAGAGTCATTTAAAATAAATGCACCTTAGCCCTTTCTATGCATATTTTAGTGTGAAGTGTGAAAAACAGTGCATTATAGTAAAAATAATTGTTTTTTTCATTTAAAAAAACATTGATCTAAAAAGTTCTGATTAGCTCATACTGATTAATTGATGAGTAGTAAATCACCAAGTAATGCAGTCAGATGAATGTGGTACTAATGACTAATCTAGTGTAAAGATTTTCTTCATATAAAGTTGTGTTTAACTGGGACATTTTTACAAATCATAAAAAGAAGATAATAGAACGAAGATAGCCTGCTATGCTTAAATGAATTTTGTTTATTTGAAGGAATCATGCCAACAAAGCCCAGAAGAAAAAACAATTAACAAAGAAACTTATATAAATAGATATAATAAATTTAATTGGGATTATTATTCATGAAATGATTGGAATTTTTTTTAATTACAAAAGTAAAAGTACCACCCCTTGTAGGTCAATAAATATATATTTTAATTGACTGAAAGGCAGCTACAGCGGCAAATGTGTTATGTTTTACTTAAAGACCTACTCCAATGAAAATCATGTTTTTGGTGCCTTAAAATGTTTTATTGGGATTTTACAATAGAAAAAAATATAGCTGTCATCTTCTGATCTATTAAAGTCATTCCCAGTTGTCTTTTAATTAAGATGATGTCATTTTAGCCAAAAATTAAAGAAAATCTGTCATTTTTTATCACATAGTTTCTGCAAAGTGGCAAGAGTTCAACTGCACCCCCCTACCCCTCCCCGTTGCTGAGAGCTCTCTGTTTACGAGCCTTCCCACTTGCTTAAATGTGCTACAAAAAGTGATTGTCCATTTGTGTCAAATTACATCTTAAGATGGTGCTAACAGCTGAACGTGACAAGCATGTTACCGTGGAATTGATCCGGAACCAGAAAAATTATGGATATGCTGCCAATATGTTGAAGTTCAAGAGATCACTTAAAAATTGCCAAAAAATGTGACATTTTAGATGATTTGAATTATTAGAGGCTAAATAGTGGAATCAGTTCCAGTTGAGTTGTGTTGGAAACTAGAATTTGTTAAGTGCGTGTGCGTGTGTGTGTGGGTGTCAGGAGTGACTTCTGAGTTCATGGGCACCAGACCAAAGTCACTGAGAGTGGTTAATGAGAGAGCTGGCAGAGTTATTAGCTGATCGCTGTGAGTCAGTGATCTGTGTTAGAGCGGATTAAGTTCCACACATCTTCCTCAACCTCAGTGGAGCCAGAAGCTCCGTCTCACTGAGGTTCATTAGATTAAATATGGCTGTCTGGAGCTGATAATGGCAGCCTGCTATCACAATGATGCTGCAATATAAATGATACATCATAAATATGCCTGTGTGTGCTTTTTAGACAATGTATGTATGCGCCAGTGAGCATTCAAATGAAAAAGGCACATTTGCTAATCACAGATTGATTGATGCAAAGTTGATTGATGCTTTAACAAGATGTTATGGATGGAAAAAAGGTGTCAGGAGAGTAAACTGGCAAAGGCTGCTGAAAGTTTGTTCTCACTACAACATGCCTTGGTGTAGTGTGTACAATACGGTACACTCGTTCAAACTTTTTTTAAGATCATCCAGTTGAGGCTGAAGTTTGTCCATCACTGCACTGATTTCTTCTCTTATAATAGTCCAAATTAAAACGGACAAATCCTCAGAATTTAGACTTGCTCCCCCTGCCATTTCAGCAATCACAGCCACCTGATGAGTCAGTGAGGATTCACTTTTACGCATTTGTTGTCGCATCTTTTTCAGTGGCATAATAGAAATTACCTTAAATTAGTTTGCTTTCCAAATTTTTGTTCTCTTGATCAATTTATAAGGTTTTTACCATGATTTCTTACAAGTTGTCCGAGACTGGCATTCACCCGAGCAGCTCAGTAGTGACGCATGCTCACATACTTTGCATGTCTGGACACATTAAGGCATATTTAAAGATTTCTGAAGAAGAAAAATACAAGAAATTAGTCGAAATTAAAGCTGCGTGCGGCTTTGGATATCCTCCAGGTCCTACCCTCGTGAGATTCACAAAAAAACAAAAAACAAAAAAAAACAAACACAATGTCTATGTAATTTTAGATGAATCTGTGAAAGTAAAATTTTTGACTTTCTTGCTAACTACGGTTTTTGCTAACCACGTCCAAATTCCTAACATGTTCATATCGTATGTCATATCATTTGGTTTAGCTTAAGCCAACGACTCATGTTTTAAATTTTCATAATTTTCCTTAAATAAATGTTTGAGCACACCACACTAATCCCATTAAACATCTACAACTTTTTTTTTTTTTTTCCAATTAATTCCCCAGTGATGCTCAAGGAGTTAGGGGAAGTTTCAATTTATTGCTAGTTCTAATGATGATTTTTTTTTTTTTTTGCAATTTCAACAAAACTTCAGGCGTGGTTATAGATTGAAACTGAAGGTTTGTGTTTAAAGTGTTGTGAGGATTGCTCAAATATTTTTTTTCTTTTCCAGTATTGTGGAAAAATGTGAAAATGGCCATATTTCACACTTTGCTGCAAAATAGCCCCCAAGCTGTAGGTCCTGTGGCCATCCCATGATCATTTTAAAATATTCCATGACACACGTGTGGAACGTGTGTTTTGGTTTCATTAGTGGATTTTGAAAAAAAGTCTTTTGAGCCCCGTAAGAGAATTTGACCCACTGTAGTCATTATCATTTGGGGGGGGGGGGAATTCATCACGCCAAAATTCATTTTCACAGGGTTATAGGTCCATGCACATTTTAATGAGTTTTGAGTGCATGGCAGGGATGAAATTTTTGCTCAAAGGTGCAGCAAGGAAGAAGAACTGCAAAAACAAGTCTTGTTCTTCCATTCCAGGACTACTAAAGGACATAAAAAAGCAGAATCTACGTTTAACTTTAGTAAAGCTCATTCAGCAACAGAAACAGCAGGACTATTGACAAATAGTCCAAAAGAACAATCACATGTGGGCATGACAAAAATCATCCCAGCTGCATCCCCAAACTCCAAACAACCAGCTTCAATCAAAGGAAGAAAAAAACGTGGTGGCTAAATGACTGCAAAACTGTGAGCATGGATTGTGAACCAGAAAAAGTGATTCAAAGTCATGTCACAAGTTTCCAGCGCCAATTTGTAAACAGGCCGAGGTGCCTCGTATCTCTGACACGCCAGTGTCACATAGCACTGCTTTGATATTCACTTGGTCCTGTCTGAGTTCAGACAAGTAGTATTTGCAGAAAAAGAGGAAAGGAAATATTCTCCAAAATGCAAACACATGTGGAGCAGAAAACTTCAAATATAGTGCTGATTGACTGAAAAACAGAAACAAAGAGCAATCAAAGCAGTAACAGGGAAATAACACCGGATGAGCGGTGCACAGATAACCAGAGGCGAAACATTTAGCTGAAGGAACCAGATTTCAGTGCAATTTATCCAACAGATGTCAAGACATTAAACCAGAAACCTCCTGATGGTGCAGAAAGAAAAGGCAGACATTATCGGAGTTACCTGCACTGAAAATATGCTGTTTTGAGAGAAGACAAATGTTTTTAACGCTGCAGGTGATAGGTCAAAATTAGATTCTCAAAAATGTGTCTGATGGACCTGCTTGCAGACGCCCTGCTACGCATTAAGGTCACATCACACAAAGGTCTGCTTAGATTGATAAGGAGTTATGCAAACGACGAACAAAATCTGAGCTGTCCAGCCGCACAGTTTTAAGCCATGCCATTTTGGACGAGGAAAACCATTTTTTATGTTATTTTTATGTCAGCTCCTAGATCACAGCAATTTGATAAAATACATATTCAGAAATGCAATTGTAAGCCTAATTTTCTTTTTATATGTCCAGAAATGCAGCAAGAACATGTTAAAAAAACAAAACCACAATTTTCCACCCAAAGTTACTTGTTCATCCTTTCCAGTTATGACTGTCTCTCAGTTTGTCTATTTCCCCTCTATCTTCAATTATTGAAGTGGATTCTTTCACCATACCTGTCAAACTTTGGGTAATCAAAACGTCTGTTGACTTTATTTCAGTTCTAGTGAGAACGCTCTTACTTTCTTCCCAAACATTTCTGTTTTTTTGCTGTAAACGTTTTGTGAACAAATGTATATTACCGTGCAAAGCTTAAAAATACATGTGCAGAATTGTTCTAGTTTTTTTTTTGTTATTTTGCATGAGGGATGTAAACCAACCTTAGACATATTTTATGATTTTGATGTCTACAAATATTAATGTGAAGCATTGGGCTCAGTCAGAACAATGTGCCTAACACCATACGCCCTGCCAGTCCTTTTTGATCTGTGTACCGAACGTAAACTGTCTTTTAGCCTGTCTCCCTTGTGGTCTGCCAGTTCTGCTTCTCCTCCATCCAAGTGATCCAACCAAGACAACACAGTATAATGAATTACATAACAAAATCGTCAGTGTAGTGTGTGTTTGACTCTGTGCCCTTGGCTCTATACGAGCAATTCAAAAGGAGAAAGGCAGACAGTGCATGATGGGAGGCACTCTCTCGAAGGATAACAAAAAAGAAGCTAGAGTGCAGCAACTAAAGGCTAGCAGGGCTGAACAAAATACAAGACAAGGATGTTTTCTGATATGTTTTTTGTACACTAGCTCCATCTGTGGCCAAAAGTAGCATTTTCTGGTTTTCAATGTTGCCCATTTTAAAAAGAGAGAAGAAGACTTAGTAACAGATTTTGATTAGATTCTCTGTGAATGGACAGGACCTGTATTTTTTTTCAATATACTGTAATGAAGTTTGGAGAATTAATTGCAATTTTCATTGCATCCATTCCCCTGCGACAGACTGGCGACCAGTCCACGGGTGTACCCTGCCTTTGCCCATGAGTAGCCGGGTTAGGCTCCGGCAACCCCGTGACCCCGAAAGGGATAAAACGGATTGGAAAATGAATGAATGAATGAATTACATCCATTATAAATATGTCACCGCAGAACTAAGCAGAGGGAAGATGGTTTGATAAACCGGGCCATGGCGATCTATTCCCCCAGCATAGTGGTCTTGCACAGGCTTAACCCTTTAAATATTTGTAATATTATGATATCATATTTGCTTCATGAGTCTGTCAGCCCTCCACAAGAGCAATGGAATGGAAATACAAATTTCTTGTTTTACTTTTTTTTGTCTTAGAAAATTTTTGTTAGCTCAGGAAAAAGATATATTTGAGCTGTGTGGTCTAATGTATTAGATATGATACAAAATTAAATGTGTATGTTAATTTTTTAGAGACCTATAAAGACTCCAAATCCAAAGAATTTGAATTTTCTGTCAATTATTTAATGGTTCAGGCTTCCGACACATTCTCACTACTTCTTTAGTTGACATCAAATATGACGTCAACTATTTACTGAAGTAAAAGCCTAATAAATAGGAACATTTTATGAAGAATATTTTACAAAGACTAACACACCCAAAGTAATGGTGAACGCACTCTTTAGTGAACTAAGTAGTGATTGGTCAAAGAATTTGGATACAACCTCACAAAGTCTGTCTTGTGTTGCCAGTATGAAAGCTGAATTTTGGTGTGAACCAAACAAGGAATCCTGATGTGGTTCTGTTACAGTGCACTGGCATACAAGTGGATCAAAGTGTAAAAGTGAATCGAAAACAGCAAGTGACAAAAAAGTTCGGGACCAAACAATCACATAAGAAGTCCAAAGATGCACAAAAAAGCCAGAGTAAGACAGATGCAAAACAGAACTGTCAGGTTTTCTTTAAGTTTTTTGGGGGTTTTTTCTGTTTATCAAAGGTCCTCCAACAAGCAGCTGTGGTCATTGTATTTGTTTTCAAGCACTTGAATTCACATGTAAAATCAACCAACTTTTTTTTTTTCCTACAGGCATGCTGCGGCCGACAGGTCGTGTTAAACACTTATACAACACGAACGTATAAGAAAGGGTGAAGTAGGTTACACACAGACATGTCAAATTGATTTTTCATTTTTTCAAGCCCCCCTACCCTGTGCACTGCAGAAGGAGCTTGTTGCACCTTTAAAGGTGATAAATGCAAGCTATTTGCATTCAGGCTGGCTGTTGGAATTTAGAAAATTAGACAATAATGAGACATCATAATAATAACAATAATAAAAAAATAATAACAATAATTAGACCATAATGCAGCAGCTGATGGTTCAGTTGGTTGGGTGAAGGACTGACGCTGGGAAACCAGAGTTCACTTCCCAGGGGGGGCCAATGAACTGAATCCGGTGTTGATCCTTAGCTAAGACTCTTCCCGCTACTGCCTTACTTTGTAGCCACAAAGGGGTCCAAGTTTGGGTCCCCCGACCAGTCCACAGCCCAGATAAAATACAGGGTTGTGTTACTTTGGGCACATGGTGTTTTTAGTGACAATGGGTAGAATACACATCCAATCACGGTGAATCTATCCATAGTTCTCCTGAACTTCCATTCATTTTCTGAATCTGCTGTATCCCTTTTGGAGCAGCGGGGTTTCCGGAGCCCATCCCGGCTACTTTTAGGTAAAGGTGGGTCCGCCTTAGACAGTCTGTCGCAGGGCCCATGGAGCTTGAGCATTGCTATGCTGGCAGCCAGACAGAGATCTGCTGCTGGGTAGAGAGGCAGCTTGCTCGGAACTCCTGAACTTTATGATGTTTTTCTTATTTTCATCGAGACAATAATATAAAGATCCCCTGATTTTATTCTTGTTTTCATTTTTGCCCTCTTGGATTAATGATAGCAAGCCTTCAAACCTGGTCAGAGAGGGAGAGACGGAAACACAGCTGAAGCAGCCGTCATTCAGACGTAGTGGGAGTGAAGCTCACTGTAGCGGGAGAATCTCTAAATTATCACATGAACCCAAACACATAGACGTGATCACCGATGCTTTTGTAGAGCTCTTCGAAATATAAAACCTGATCTCTCAACATGATCCGTGTCTTCCATGCATTGTAAATGAGATAACACACCGCTCCATGTAGCAATCAGGCTAAAAACATCAGCTGGTAGCTCCTCCCACACGCCGCCAGGATGGAAAGCTTAAGGAGCACAATTTTGGTCACGCAGCGAGTTGAGAATTTGCCGTGCGGCAAAAGAGAGGCGGCTGACACAAATTCACCGCGCGAATCGCGTTCGGTGGGAATGCAGCTTTAACGTGGTCGTACGAACCTGAAGTGAACTGCAAGACAAACAAACCTGCGCTCCTTTCTATGACCCTCTACGGGCCCACACAACCTAAAAACCTGCAGCATGTGACTGAGACTTAATATTTTAACAGCACTCGTGGCCCTTCCTATATGCACTAAACATTCAGGATTTATTTTAGGTCCAAATTACTGTGGTTAAAGAATATAAATCCTTTTTTTCTGTTAGTACAAGACATTTTGAAAGTTTAAGGTATAATAAAGTAATACAGGGATGAACTTTATGAATACCAAAAGTAATTTTAGAAAGAAACTGATAGATTAATGAAAAACTGCAATCCTGTCTTCTGAAATGTATTTGCTTACACAGAAAACAATAGACTATATTTACAGGTCTGTACCTGGATCTGTTGTTTTTATTTCTACCAATATTAGTTCTTCTGAAAAAAATCTTTTCTGCATGAGCAGAACAAATGTCATCTCTATCTCGTTGGTGTTTACACTTTTCAGCTTCCGCCTCCACAGCTCATGCATCATCAACGGTTGTTATCAAGGATATAAAAACAGGCAAAAGGTCACCAGGAGTTAGTCCCTTTTCAATCCTGCACGCAGTGCAGGCAGGCTTAATGAGAAAAAGATTGTTCTTATGCTGCAAAGAAAACAGGACCTCTCCAGCACAGCACTGTTATCAGCATGTCACCCTCGGTGCAGCTTTGATGGACTGTGGAAAATGTCTGCTGCTCTCTGCTTGGCTGCATGATCGGTCACAGTGGCTTCCAAAGCCTCACATATAGATTACAATGTATATCATCCTGCAGCTCAACATATATTTTTAGTGCTACTTATGAGGAAAATTTGCACAGTCACTGTACTGCATGATTGAAGCAGCACTCCATGATGGAATTTAGACTGGTATTAAAAACATAAAAAAAGACAGAGACCAGAGAGGAGGAAAAAGGAAATGAAATTGCAGGATAAAAGAAAGGAGCAGGTGAAGGATGAACCTGACGAGTGCAAATCATCAGACAGTGCATGGGGAGTAAGATAAAGCGAAGGAGGGAAATGAAAAGAGCGACCAGGGATATGGAGTGTGAATCCAAGAGGGGAAATCATCATTGAGAGGTACAGGCAGGGAAAAAGTAAGGGATGTATGAGGGCAAACTGTAAGGGAGATGAAATGTAGACGAAAGGAGGTCCAGTTTAAGACAGTGGGTAAAGTAGTTCAACAAATGTGTTTGCGTTGCAGCATATTGGCTAAATTCCAAAGATTGTTGAGATTTTACTGCACTGTTTGGGTTATTTTCTGCATGTCTGACTTCAGAATTTCAGAGAATACGTCCAAAATGGCAATTAGCTGCTTGATGCATATTTTATGTGGTGTGAAATTGAGTTTTTGCAGGAGCTACCTCTTCCTTCATAAAAAACTCAAGGACTAACATGGAAGAGAAAAAAAATTGGGTTCCTATACATATTTTTTCTCTCCATATGGTACTTTTTTGGCAGGCAAAGCCGACAAACAATGCTTCTAAATTCCTTTTAGATGTAGAAAACATTACTTTTGTCTCTTAAACATCTTTCTGAGACTTTAAGCAGATAACAGACTTAGGGAAGGACATTCTTTGCTGCAGAAAAGCTTGAACAAGGATACAGATAGGCAGACAGAGCCTATAAAACCTCCACTTAGTGATACACCTCACTGAAGAGGTCACTGTCAAAGTGATAACGTTATTTTAAATTGTCAGTATCTCAGATTTTGTGATGACATCTTTGCAGATCTTAAATGCAGCTATAATAGATTGAATCATTAAAAAAGGGGCAAAAATGTGCACACACATACACAGTCTATACTCATTCTGCTAATGTCATCACAAGTGATGCTGGATTATCTTTTTTGCATGGATACACCCTACCTGCCACCATAGCAGCTTTACAGGGTGATTAAAATTGTGCAATCAAAGGCTCACGGGAAATAAGCTTCAGAAGAAAGCGGTTTCCTGAAAAGGCGGAAGACAGACCAAAGGGGAAGAGAGATAAGGGGATGAGGAAAGATGTAGGCAAAATGGCTACACAGAAACTATGGTGGGTGGGTTCACAGTAACCTTTACAACCGTAATCCCTTTGCAAAGTTTACTAATTGCCCACTCAACTGCTCCTAGAGGATGTCCAGAGGGACATCGCTTTTGCATTTTGGGCTCATGACTTCAACAGCCAGTGACACTTCACCATGTCCTGAAAAAGGTCAGTGTTATTTTACACACGACGTATTGCTGAGCTCCAAACATGAAATGAGCACAAAAATGTATTTCTATTGGTATTTCCAAAAGAGGTCACATAAATCTATTTTAAGGCATTTTAATCTGAATAATGTTTAACTTGCCACTTCCGTTCATTTTATATGTGCGTAATATTTGATGCACGCCAATGCCCCATATTCATCTGCTGTGTGGGATGTTTTACCTGCAAAGATGAGGTTTCTTCTCAGTGATGGCCTTCTCATTGCGTCTGTTTTTGATTGGTTTACAGTTTACAAGTGTGACTCGCCATCATCTTCATACATATTAACAGAAGGTACATTGGCAAAATTAAAAAAAAGATTATTTTTATTTTTGCAGGTCAGTGAACCGAGAAACTGAAGTTTGATGCGAAACAAGCACAACTCATGCAACACATCTCCTTAATTTTATTGAGTTCATTATTCTTTAGTTTAAAATGAATGTGAAATAGGATTAAAGCAAATGGATTCCTTAAACTGTGCTGTCATTACACATAGTGTCACTGCCAAATTACTGCATCAATTCAATTTCAAATCACATTTTTTCAGTATAATTAAATTTAAAGGTTTTAATAAGTTGTTTATTAAAAACTTTGTTACATATCTATTAATGTAACAGAGGTTAAACCTTGATTGAAATTTTGTTTTTTTTTCAGTTGACTTGCAGTTTTATGCCTTAAATAGATACAAAATCTTTGTAATAAATTTGATTCATTGATATGATGAATTGCTCTTGATTTTTCTTTTGAATATAGACAGATTTTATATATATTAATGCAATTTTAAGCCCAGCCCTTATGGCACTATGATTATACCGTTTGTTCCCAATACAGGCGTATCTGTAGTTTTTTCAGCAGACTCCTGGTCAGTTCAAAGACCCACTTTGATTATCTATTGCTCTATTTTAAAAGCATTCCCAGGGTTTTCTTTTATTATAATTATTGTGATTTTGCAATCATTAATACATAATTTTGACATATATTCTATGATACAAATGAACTCATTTTGAAACTGTTTTTTTTTTCATCTGCTTCTGATTCATAACAATTTGAAGAAAGAAATACTCTTAAATGCAACTTTAAGCTTCATCAGAAAAATGCCACAAGAGCATGTTAAAACACTAAAAACACAATTATCTTTGGAGAGGGTCTTTCAAAAACTGCTTTAGTGGCACATATAGACGGTAGCATGTTTTTACAGCTCGTTTTCTATCCTGCAGAAATCAACTGCACCTCATTTATTGCTTCCTGGAATTAACATCATTCAGGAAGGAGAAAAAAGTTGTGGTGACTTCTTCCCCTTAAGACAGTATAGACACTTATGTGACCAGGCAGAGACAACCAAACTGCTGCATGCTTTACATGTGAAGGCTGAAAGGTTGGGTTGGAGAAAAAAAAAAAGAAAAAAGAATCCTATTTCTCATTGCTGTTGACCTTCTATACCAGTCAGACTCTTCCTGTCTAAACGTAAGGAAAAAGCTCGGTAAATAATCAAGGCAGAGTGTTTCTGGTTTTCAGCTCATTCCACATTAACTTCATTTCTTTTCTTCTCCTGCTATTTGCCCTTTGACCTTTAAATTAACTCATATTCCCTGATCTACTGTGGAACATGACAATACAAGCTGCCCCTTCACCAGCATATATCCTTGTCTCTGTCACACTCCTTTTTTTCCCCCATATGCCCCTTGTGTAGTCACATTCTCCTTTACAAGGCTCCCCTCCACCTCTATCTGTCAGTCTGCAGCAGTTACCTCTGAAGGTGTGAGAATGTATATTTAGCACGAACTGTGGGACAATGGGAACGCCTGGATCACTGTGTGACGGAATGAACCTCTGTGTATCTATGAAGGGTTTGGAGAAGAAGCTGAGGAGTTTTCAAAGTTTGTCTTCCTTTACAATAGAAGGATGGAAATAGAAAAAGAGAAATAAATTTTAACCGCGGCTACAACAATACAGAAAAGTAAAAGTTCAAACTCCGATGAGCAGATTATGATTATTTATGCTCCGCATCTAAAAGACTGAGTTTGGTTCGATAATTTTTTAGCCTGGGATCAGTAAATTGTCAGGCCTTATTTATCAGCATGATCACTACAAGTGCAAGTTGGGTGTAAATATGCTGCTGCAGGCTGGCTTGTCCTGGACTCGCAGCGGATTGCCAAACAAAATAAAAGCAAAAAAGAGGATATGCTGTTTCTTTGAATGGCAGGATGAGCGCTGAGGGAAAAATGACAGCCAATTCCAGGGAGTTAATTAGGGTTTGAATGACTGAGTGTGGAGTGTTTGAGCAAGCAATGTGCTGCTCTCAGATAAAGATGATTTGGTGTATTTATTATTGTTTTCAGTATCTCTGAGCACACCCCCACTCAAACATTTGTTCAGCTACCTTCAGGTCACTGCATTGACTTACAATAAGGCCTATTAGTCCTCATGCAGTGGTTATGTTATAAACAGTCCTCATAAAGTCATGTTTCAGCCTCCTGAGGCAAACATTTAGGTTTACAAAAATAAACATCCGGTATAAGAATATGGCTTAATTTTTGTGAATTTTGTGATGTAATAAATAACAAAAAAAAAATTATGGACTGGAAATCCTGGATAAAATGGAAAACAAATGAGTAATTTAGCCATGTTGAGAAATGAAGCCAGTACCTACTTCTTTGCAACTTGCAAAAAGTAAGCAGTCCAAACTGAAAAAAGCCAGATCAAAGTCCCATCATGAGCTGAACTTAAACCTTAGCTGTAAAAATGGCTATTAGGAAATGTCAAGTTGTCTCTTTAGTGGAGCAAGTGCGCATCCAATCCCTTGTTGAATTTGTAAGATTTCCCACCTAAAAAAAATTGACAGCCTGCCATCCATCCATAATGGTAAGTTCTTTAAACAGTAAGAGATAGAAAATCAAGAAATCGACTTTTAAAACTTCCTATAAATTGATTTGCTTTTTATTGAGGGAAATTGGTAATTGATCCCACAGTCATCAAGAAAACCACTGGCAATACATAATGTCGCAGTGGTTTAACATCTTGCAGGGCTTGCTTCATGTGAAAGCCTGCCTGAAGTTTGCCGATGAACACCTTCATGATTTAGAGGGTGGGAAATGGAGCTCTTTGGCATCAACTCAGCGTGCTGCTGGAGGAAGAGAGATGCTGCCGAAGACCCCAAGAACACCATCTCCACAGTCAAGAACAGAAGAAGAAACATTATGGTTTGGGGATGTTTTTCTGCACAGAGATACTTCACTGTGTGGATGGGACGATTGATGAAGCAAAGCACCGTTGAATCCTGAGTGAAAAGCTCTTTAAAATAGGTCATGGATGGGTCTTCCAACAGGATAATGACGCAAAACCATCCCTAACCCTAACTTTGACTTCACCATAAATCCTGATTGCTTGGTGCTTCCTTAACTCACTTAAACCCAAACTAATTAAACTGTTTAGATTTTAAACTAATTTTTCTTTAATTAAAAAACACTCTTTCATCTGAGAAATTGAGGTATTGACCCAATCAAAGACCACACTTTGTTGTGAGAATTGGGGACTGCACATCATCCACACTGATTCGGAGTACAGGAACACCAGCGGGGTGTGTCCTCAGCCTGGCCCTTCTCACTCTGTTTACCCATAACTGTCCTGCTATCCATCCTACAAACATGGTTATAAAGTTTGCAGATGACACCACCGTAGTAGGTCTCATACTGAACAATGACAGAGAGGATATCCAGCACCTTACAGGATGGTGCTCCGATAACAACCTTGTCCTGAACACCACCAAGACCAAGGAGGTTATCGTGGACTTCCTGAGGTCCAAGAAGGTTGTACATACCCCTCTCCTCATTAATGGGGAAGAGGTGGAGCATGTGGACCACATCAAGTTCCTGGGGATTTTTTTTCCTGGGGAGCTGCATTTTTTAAGTACTGTCTTCAAACCCAGCTGTGGATGTTTGCATTGATACAATTAGCACAATTAAACATCTGAAAACGGGACTGTTAACAGCTGACAAAAAAGAAAAAAAAACAGATATTTAAAGAGCTGCTCTTTCAGATCTTGAGTTGTTTGTACATTCATTAATGCTCAAATCAAACTTGATAAGTGTAAATGGCAACCCTTCTTTTACTTTTTAAACTGTGGGAGATAAAGATATTTCCTGCACAATAATGTCATGATTTCTCCTTTTGTTTAATTTTTGTTGTTTTTCTTGGTTTTTGTCATGTTTCGTGTGTTCGCCCTTTCACAGTCCCACCAGGATTGGTGATCCACAGCTTTTTTTTTATTCATGTTAATTATTCTCAGGGTTTTTTAGTGTCTGGTCACACTTTTCTTCTGATTTAATTCACATTCACGTTTGTCTCTTCAAGTTTTAAGTTCTTGCCGTCAAGCCTGGTCTCTTATATTTTGGGTCCAACTCCACCTGACAATGAATCATTTGTTACAGCTTTTCTGTGTCAGCTTTTAATGTATGGAGAAAGGTTTTTTTTTTTGATAATATAAAAGAAATAGAGCAAATATGCATCTTTATGAGTCAAATATTTTGTGAAATAACAAAATAACTGATAACAATAAATTGGTTGTCTTGTCATGTTGGGTGCAAAAAGAAATAAAACACTATCACACCTTGAGCCTGTCAGAACATCAAAAATGAACTTAGGTTCAGACTGAAGCTGGTGATGTGAGGTAAAAAGTTAAAATCCTTAAGTTAAATATGAACATTAGGTTAAAAATACCTTAAGAAAAACATAGTAAAAGCATCTTATTGCTTTTTTTAATGACCTTTAAATAACCAGATGGTGACGTGTTGTGATCAAGATCTCTTACAACCTGGGAACCAACAGACTTTTACCAGCAGGATGATTTTTGTTAAAACCCACTTATAGGGGAAAAAAATCCCCAATCAAGTCACCCTTAGCATGGAGTGTTTCCATCGCTTGTATTTCTTTGTCCTTTGAGGGTCTCTCCATGTCTTTGTCATTCCTGTCTATTCAGTCTGCAACATATCCCCTGAGCTTTAATCAATGAACACTAATGCTGTTATTATATTCCATGCTCTGAAATTAAGCTTACATTGATTAAAGAGCCTCAAGTTTTAACAGAGACAAGCACAGCAAAAGCCTAGAGAGAATTTTTATATGAAAAGAGTGGTCCTGAGCTGAAGTATGTTTATGCGGTTTACTGCAGCTCAGTTTGTAATTTTTACAATTTTCCCCAAGGCTTTGAGGAGTTGTTGTTTTTTCTTTACCTCAGGTAGACAGAAGTTGAGAAATTGAATTGTGTTCATCACAATTAAAAAATAAATAAGTAAAACAGATTCTTAAACAATTATGGGGGACCTGAAACAGAAACACCAATGGGGGACTTTTCAGTGTGGAGTTTGCAGGTTCTCTCCGTGCATGCATGGGTTTTCTCCAGGGACACCAGCTTCCTCCCACCATCCAAAAACATGCTTCATAGGTTAATTGGTTTCTCTAAATTGTCTGTAGGTGCGAATTTGAATGTCTATGGGTGTGTGATTGGGGCCCTGCGATAGACTGGCGACCTGTCCAGGGTGTATCTAACCTGCCCACGAGTGGCCGAATTAGGTTCCAGCAGCCCCATGACCCCGAAAGGGACCAAACAGGTTTCTTTTCTGTCCGGTCCAACAACAAAAGGATGCAAACATAATAAATACAAATAAAGTTTATCCTACAAAAGGGGTTTAAACAAATATACACCTTGTGTGTCTGAAGAAAAACCTGATTGTAACAGTAAAATCTGTTTAACACAAGAGGCTCATATCTGATTGCTCAGCTGTTGGGCAGGACAGGTTTAGAAGAGAAAAGAAAATGAAAATGGATGGCTGGATGGATCTTTTTAAAATTATTATAACTTTGAGTACTTGTCCTAATAATGATTGTTTTATAAAATATATTTTCATAAGACTGAAAGAGTGCAATTTTGTTTAAATGTTGTAACTTTAACTGAGAAAGGAATGACTTTATGATCCCTCTCTAATGCTTTTCTGAATCCAGCTGCAGACACACCACTGCAGCGCACATTACATTTCTGATAAACCCATCAGAATCAGACCCTGCATTTACAGCAAGGTTTGAACTCATTGACAACTGATCCATACAGGGGGACGTCCCAGGTTCCTAGTTTGCCCTGTGAGAGAACAAAGACAAAAAATGTGTATTCCTCAGGGCTAGTCCATGGCTGTTCTTTAGGAGAGAAATTGGTTTACCAAAGCAACCTGGGAAAGACTAATGGAAGGCCAACGCTTTGCTATCCTTGTTGAGACAGTTCACTTATTTAAACTTATTTCTAAGTTAAGTATATATATCTATATCTATATATATATATATATATATATAGATATATATATATATATATATATATAAAAATTATTTATGACTTTTTTTGGTGGCCCTAATCCTCATTTGTAAGTAGCAACCAAAGACCAACTAAAAAGATAAAAAAAATACAAAACAAAATTACAATTCTGGCCAAATTTGAAAATTACCAAAAAAAAGACTACAATTAGGATTGAAGTGGTTTGTTGTTTAGAGTTGATTTTAGGGAAGCAACATTGTTCTCTTCTCCCAGAGATCTCTGCGCTGGAAGGCTGTATTAATTTAAATCATATCTTACATCAGCAGCTCATTAACCCCCAAGGAAGCACACTAGAACTTCTACTGTTGGCAGTGACTGTATGTGACAGCAGCAGTTCAATGGTTCTGATGATGCCTCAAGAGGAAAAATGTGGTCATTGTATTGTTATTTCATCAAAGCTTTTAATTTGAAATGTTAGGAATTTACTATAAAAGCATTTAAAACCCAAAACAATTGCCCAGAACTGGGAATCAACTGAAAGACAACCTGGGGGGGTGAATACTAACACATGACACTGAGACATGGTAAGCCTGGTGAGTTGTCCCATAGGAAGCGGCACAAACAAATCAGTCCATCAAATTTGACTTTTGCAGCTAGTGAACAAAATGAGTGAGAGTTCAAATAAGCAAAAAAGAACACACTCAGAAATATTTGCCATGGAACCGAAACAAATCCAAATTAATATTTATACAAGAAAATAACACCATGACCAAAACAAAACTAATTGCAGAACATTATTTAAAAATCAAAGCAAAATAAAACCAAATGAGCAATAATAAAACCAGCTAAAAGCATCATTAAAAACAAATCCAGAATAAATGTATTTGGACTAAATCTGCAGAAGGTGAAAATTAACCAAAGAAGCAGCTTGTTAAGTTTAGAACAGCTGGCTGCTGGCTGAGGCAAGTATTCGGTAACTGCAGCAAAGTGCTAAACTAAAGGTAAAGTGATGCAGGTTTGAATTTATTGTCATGCTAAACCCAGACAGGTCTGCAGACAGCTGCAGCGGTGCAGACCAAGAGGGAATCTGCAGCAAGTGGAGCGTGGTATGTGAGCAGGAAGCAACAACGATTTGCCACAACTTGTGTACAGCTAAAATGCATCAGATCTGACCTCACAGTTCACACAAAAGCAGGGAAAGTAAGACGTGTCATTATTGCAATGAATATTCCCACATGCTGATGATAATAACCCAGTCGTGATTCCTGTCTCTTGTTTATGACTGGATCATGCACACACCTCTACTGGATCAGTATTAAAACAAGGGGATATTATTAATGGTTTAAGGGTCAGAACAGAGAGTTTACAGTCAAAAATCTGCAACAGCAGCTCAAAAAAAGGGACAGCTTAAATATGTCGAACAGTTTTTATGAATCAAAGAAAGAGGGTAGGAATGTGAGGACGGGAAGGGAAGATTAACCTTTGCTGTATTCCTTCTGTGCAGCCGTTCGAGTCCAGACAATTTGCACCACAGAAAAATGGCAAATGTCCACCAAGTCACATGAAGTTCTGTTTGACCAAATCTGTAAGTCAAACTGCTGTTCACATTTGTGTGGACTCTTAAATGTATGTCCTGTTTTAATCCCTTGAAAAGGACAAAAGTCGACTCAAACAATGCTGTGCCTAAAAAAATGTATTGAACAGAAGTGAAGAACTTATATTTTATTCCTAGATATTAAGGCCTCTGAAGACTCATTGATCTGCCTGGCTTTCCAATTGCCTTGGCCATTCAGTGGCGCAGAACTCTTTAAATGGTTATTCTGCTTTCGAAAAACTCGTGATGGAGCAGTTCAACGAGGGCCAACTGAGGAACATCTGGAGAGGCATTGCACCGGGACTTCTGGGTGAAGTGGAGTTTTAACTTTCTATAACTGTGTAGGTAGAAGTGTGAAGAGAATAATCCAAACTGAAGTGCATTGTTATTGTGAATAAAGTCTCTTGTTTTTAATTTTAGTCTGATGCAATTTCACGAAATAGTGAGTATTTATTTAACAGGACATTTCTCCTAATTTATTATTTCAAACACAAAAATACCATGCAAATAGGTTTTTAGCAAACACTAAGACTAGCTAATAATCCAGCTATATTGATAAATATTTACACTAGTATATTTATCATTAATAGTGGCAAAGAAAAGCATTGAAGTTCCAAAATATGATGTACTTTTAAATTCATCAGTGTGTATTGAAATGACTTTCAGCTGGTTTCAAAAGGGAAAGAATTAAAGTGGACATTGTAAATGCCTTTTTAAGGGGTAAACTGCTGTTAAAAAAGAAAAACTGGATGTTGATACTACGGTCTACATGGTAAGTTTACTACTGAACTCCATGACCTCTTTTTTTTAATTGTCCTTATACAAAAAGGTGTTTTGTGTCATAAAGAAGAAACAATTCTGCACCTGCAACATCCACTGACGTTTTGATGCATTAAGTGATGTTAACGTCGCTGTCGTTTTTTTTTTTTGAAAACTCTAAATACTATTCTTTCTTCCACCAGATTTTCCCATTAGCTTTAAGCGTACTCTACACAAAGTAGTTTTCTCCAAAACTACACCTTGCAGGGAATCTTGCTCTATTATATTCCTTTTTCTTCTTTGCTTTGATAAAGTCTTTCAATTTTTTTTCTTCTGTATCACAAAATCTGACAGCAGAGGTTGGTATATCTGAAGCTTTCACATGGGTGTCAGAGATGTTTGCCTTTGGCCATTTGATCTCCGTCTGACTTTATATCTGGAGGCTTCTAATGGCTGCGAAGATGATTCTGAACTGCATGCCATGAAACATGCTTTTGAGGTTCAGCAAACTGTTTAAAGCTTGAATCATATGTGGTGGCATCTTGATCTTCTTTAACATTAACTGAGGACTTGAGTGAAAGCAGTTTTACTCTGGTGATCTCTTCATTTGGAGACTTTTGTGTGATAAATATACAAATCTTCATTTTGCTAAAACTCATTTTTCTTTTTTTAAGTATGTTTAAATCTGTGACGGATGTACCCCACTTTTCCCAGCAGTAGAAGGGTAGGGTCCAGCAGCTCTGTCACCCCGAAGGCAATAGCACTGCCATCCGGGAAAATATACTTAATTTTGAGCTCAAGAAGATGCTCAACCTTCATGCTTTCTGCTACAAAAGAAAAAAATACTTGTTGACTTTGAAAAAAGATGTTTTGTTGTGTTCTAGCAATCCCAAACTAGTAAATGAATGACTATGGTAAAAAGTGCATATTTGAGGCCCAGGGTTAGGGTTAGAGTTAGGGTGCTGCATGCTCGTGCCAACTTATAGCCACCACAGGTGGTGTAGGGTTTAGTGTCTTGCCCAAGGACACTTCAACACATGAGTGGGCAAGGTGGGAATTGACCCTGCAATCTTCTGATCATGGGTCAGCACCACGGCCACTGGACGGCTGGCCAGTTAAGAGAAGAAATAGTCCGAAGATGACAACAACAACAGAGACGAGGCCTGAGACAGCTCCACACAGAAAACACACATTTAGAAAATAAATGGAATTTTCTGAGGATCAGTCATATTCACCATGATGATAAATTCTGTGCTGAGGTCCTGATGTGCCAGCATACTTTCAAAATTATGACTAATAGACAGATACATGTCAAAACCACTGAAAACTACCAATTACCAGGAAATATTTAAAAAATAAAAGCCTTTAAACTGTTTTTTCATCAATGAACTATTGCTGTTTAACTTTAATGGAGTATTCACAGTACAGACACTTAACAAAATGTCAAAATAAGAGCAAATTATCTAGTTTTTCCTCCAAAAAGAACTGTGTTTTGTGGTGATAGAGGTCTGATATCAGCAGGTAAGCAGGCTCGTCCTTCAACAGGAGTCTTTTAACATATAGAAGCTCCCAGCTGCTCCAGGTGGAGCGGATTTCTCACCCTATAGGGTTTACCCGTCGTTGAAAGCAGCGGAAATAAAGAAGCTCCAGCTCCGGAACAAACACTGAATTAGTGAACAAGGTTGATGCTTAAGCTCCAGGATATGGGCCAAACATCGAGGAACATCTTTACACAAAGCGTAGCAAGGCCTAGAATACAATTAAAAATGTGCTAAAAGAAAACAATTAATTTCAGCAAAGCACAGTTTCATAAACACGATCTTCATCTTGACTAAAAAGGGAGGCAAAAGTATATAGTAGTGGAAAATTAAAGTTTTTGTTAAAAATACAGTAAATTTGCAGATAGCAGCATTTAAAAATGAATTGTAATTAATTTAATTTTTTTTTAAATAGGTTACTGTAATGGATCTTGTCTCCACAAATCCATCTATCCATTTAGGGGAGAGCAGTTGAAGCAAAGACACTCCAACTTTCCTCTAATGGTCCCAATTCTTCAGGTATTTCTAGATGAGGAAGGAAATATGGTCTCTCCAGCGTGTCCTGGGTCTTCCCCGGGATCTCCAACCGGTGAACCCCAAGAGGCATCCAGATCAAATGCCCGAGCCACCTTAACCGCTCCTTGTGATGTTGAGGTCATCTGTGCTCACATAAATAATCCAGTTATTCATGTGAGTTCTTTTAGGTCCAGACTACTAAAAAAAAAAAAATCATCTAATTAGCTCTGCAAGCATGGGATGTTTCAGTTTCTACCTGATGCCCTAGAAAGAAAAGAAAAAAAATAGACAAAGAATATCAACAGTCATCTGCTAGATTTACTAGATTTACTTTTTGTGACAGCTCTTTTTAGGTCATTTTTCTGTCACAATGTGTAGCATTTTCATCAATGCAAATGTAAAAATGCAAAAATACAAAAATATTGATACATTCAAGCAGCTTTAGGGCTTGAACAAAGTTTTTCAAAGAGTTTCTGATTCCTCCTCTGAGTTCATAAATGATTTTAGTTGAAGAAATGTTTCTAGATGGGCTCTTAAATTGTTTGTGCAAACTGACAATTATCTCATTCACTCTGTTAAATCACCCCCACAAAAGAACATCATGTAAAAAAAGAAAAAATACCTTTGCTTTTCTTTTGAAGCTTGCTAACCGCTCATTTCCACCTCCGTCTCCATTCTCCTTTCTTCCTTGCTCAGTATTTATCTCACATTCTGCTTTTCTTTGGTGACATTAATTGCAATGAGGGGCAAATGATGGGCTTCATTGATTCAATGTCATGACAGGCGTGTTCAGAAAATGCACGGCTTGATGAAGTGTCTACTTCACACTGCTCCGCAATTCATTACCTGTTTCTGTCACAGCTCTCAGGCCAGTATCTCACTCTCTAAAAGCTAAAAGATATTTCACAAAGAGAACTGTGTCAAATAAGCATGCTCTGTGTGTGTCTGTCAGTCTTTCTAGCTGAAAGTGTTTTTGTTTGTCAACTTTCTCCAAAACGTTTGTATCATTATTTGTGATGAACTTTTAAAGTTTTTTTTTTTTTTTCATTTTTACCACATTTTTGTAGCATTTTTCTGATAATGGAAAACGCATGTTAAGAAAATTAATCTTATAATTTATTTTCTGAGTGTTTTTTTTATTTAAATTATACGAACATTACGTATTCTTGATGTAGGAAATATGCTGGGTGGGCCCCAAGCTCCACACCGTTCTGATGCATCCACTATAACTCATTACAGAGTTCCACGCAATCCAATATTTGGTCTACTAAAAGTGTCAGAATTTAAAGATCTCATTGATCAAAGTATCTTAGAATGAATGAATAAAATATCAGAATTGTCTGCCACACAAAATGCAAAAAGATTTAGATTAGATTAGATTAGATTAGATTAGATTAGATTTAGATTGCAAAAGTTCAAAACAAAAACGAAAGAAATATGCATATTAATTAAAGGAATCACGATATGGAACAATTTAAAACCATTAGTTAAAGAAGCTGAATCCCAAATCACTTTTAAAAAACCTGTTTGAAAAGAATTGCAACAAAATTATAATAAATGAACCCCTTAGTTTGCGATACAAATTTGCAGTGTCAGTGTTATTCTAAAACTAAATGTATTGATGTAAACCACAACCATACCTATTTGCTGCACAACAAATATGTATACATATATGTTTAAATAAAGTACCTTTTTTATATCATTTTCTTAACTTTTTATGGTTTTTTTGTGTTCTAGAAATTAAAAGACATAATAATAATAAGACCTTTGTTTTCCTCATCTGAGCTGGCATCTGACTCAAAACTGTATAAAACTGTCTAATATTGCTCGCCATTTTTAGGCACCAGTAATATTATAGGTTTGGAGTGAGGGGCTGTCAGCTAGTGGGATGATGGGAAAGGTGGGGGGGGCACATTTGTCAACAGCCCCCAAATTTTGAATGAACCATTGCTGCTATTACCGCTCTGCACAAAGTATGTCCTAGAGAAAAAAAAACTCATATTGTTTTTATTTTGGCTAAAAACAGCATAATCATAATCAAAAGACCACTGGGAACGCTTTGAAAATTGCTTAAAAGATGATCAGAGTGGGACTTTAAAAGTAAACATTACAACTTAGACTGAATGTAGAAAAATGAAACTGCAAGGCTGGGTGGAAAAACAAGCACGAGTTGGACAAAACAGAAAAACAAAATGAGAAACCAAATAAAGAGGAGAAAAAAAAGACCATGAATGAGACACAGAATGAAGAAGAACAGTCTGCATCTCAAAGGTATGCTTTATCACTTTAAATTAGGCAGAACTCTGAGTGTTTCCCCCTCAGGTCTTAAATCATTTGCTGTCCACAAAGTCCCCGTCCATCCCACAGGAAAACAATCATTAAAAGCTGCTCCCACGTTTGACTGCACCTGTCTGCATAGCATCGAAACCCTGTTCACTCAGCAGAATACATTTAAATCCAGGTAAAGGTTTAGTCAGCCGAGTTAAGGAAAAAGGTACGAAATAGAGTTTTATTTTTCTGTTCCTGAAAATGGTGGACGTAAGTACAGATGACAAAAAGCCACCTAAATAAGCCTTAAACAACCGTCTTAAAGCCTTTCATTGGCATTTCCTTTATAAAAGATACATGTATCATGTTTTGTTATCGATCACCTTCATCTGCATGTAAGAGACACAATCCCAAAAATCAAAGCACCTCTCTTGTAGGAGCAAAGAAAGATGTATCCCTCCATCTCGTCCTTTTCTGACATTTAAATAGCTGAAGCAGAATGAGTTGCTAGATAAAACCCTGACATTTTAAAGCTATCTTGCACCATTTCCCCCCATTTTACATGCAATTTCATCCTCAACACAACCTTTAACACCTCCCCGCTGCAGTCAGTTCAAAGTAAATGGATAAAACCAAAAATGGATCATCACACATTGCTTTTTTTTCTTGGGTTTCATATGCAGGCGCAAATTATGTTTACTACATGGGATGCAGTCCTATGAAACGTTGCTGCCTTGGAATGAATTGAATCAGCATTTTTCTGCAGCTTTAATTCTAATGTAAAATTCTGCAAAACAAATAAAGCAGGACGCAAATAATGTCTTGGGGCTCATAGGAGAAAGGAGTTGAAGCTAATTTCATGCTTTTTGTTTAACTCTCATGCAAGGATTACTTACAGTTCAGGCAAAGAAACATACATCCTGTGAGCCTTCAGAGTCCACCACTGCCTGAACTGTAAGCGTGAATTGTTTGTGTGGAAGCCTTGAAAATCCATTTTAAGGTTTATTTTCATACAATCCTAATTTAGAGGGCCCAATAAAATCAAGTGGGAGACAGTAGTGGCAGTTCCATTTGGGTTTCCTACCCTTGACTGCCTCTGAGATGTAAATGAGTATCCGCCCCCACTGTCCAATCTGCCTTTACTGGTTTTGCCCTATTTGTAATCTAATACCTTTGACATAAATATGAAAAAAGGGAAAGATAAAAGTCAAAATAAATGAACTCTTGCATTTGTGAGAGAAGAACTGACCTTCATGGTAAATTCCAAAGAAAATGGTTGGATGCTCAAGGTAAAAGCTCAGAAGAAAAGCAACAAACTTAAAGTTCATTTATTTGCGGCAATATAAAACTTAATTTATTGTACATATTATCTACATATGACTAGAGATATTTTGCTTACTCATTTAAGCTTTAAACAAGATTTCAAGACAAAAAAGACAGACGGGTAAACTTGATTCTTCTTTCTGTTTTCGTCTTTGCTTTGGAAACACGTTCTTTCACTCTAGAATCCCTTTCTAATTCATTTTTCTGAACGCTGTCCTGATAATCATCTTACACCCACCTACATCAGATCATCAACATTGATCCGTCTTGTCCTCTTCTCTTTGTTAGATATTCTAATACGCCGGCTGTGTACAACACAATTTTGGTTTCTTTTTCATCCCTGTCTTTTTGTTATACAGCTCCCAGCTTGTCTCCACTCCATAAACAGTTTGCTTAAGTTTTACGTAAATTAATTCTTTAAAAAAAAGAGGCAAAAACTATTTGCATCATTTCATTAGACATCCAAAGTCAAAATGGTCTGGAAAAGTGGGTAAACATCTCATACAAAGAGTAACTTCAACTGTCAACCAGAAAAAAGACACATGAACCCTTTATGCTTTAGACACAATTGTCCTCATGGGTCTTACGGGCTGTCTGCTGGCAAAAAATGAGCAAACTTGTATGTGACACACAGATAGAATGCACAAATTATCAATATCACAGAGCGCTCAATCAGCGAAATATTAATGCAATTTTTTTTCCATGGGCATGCTACGATCGAGACATCATAGTGAACAATTATGCAACACGTAAGGGTATACATATGTATATGTAAATATACATATATATATATATATATATATATATATGTGTGTGTGTGTGTGTGTGTGTGTGTGTGTGTGTGTGTGTGTGTGTAAATATATTACAGTATTCTTGAAGACTTACCTAAACCCCGGTGAGCTGAAAAATCTCATTTATTTCCAGTTACAAGCAAGTGTCGGGCAAAATTCAACTTTTGTTGTCTATGGCAAAAATGGACAACGGTGTTGTTAACCTGTGTTATCGCGTGCCACCTTAAATATAAAATAAAATGTTATAAAGTTTTATTTTGATGTGCAACAGAGGTTTTTATTTTGAAATCTGATTCTTTTTGCCTTGAAGTTGATGACATCAACGGACTGGAAATGAAACTCTTGCGTATAGCTTGCAGAAAGACATGACGGAGACATGTAAATATTCTAATTGACGCACCGCAGACGGACCAGTGTAAATCAGCCTTTAGTGAGACACAGGCACGTTGTACGGATTTATCTTTTTTTTTCACCTCCCCAAACTGCAAGGGGTCCGTTGGTGCTGTCCTTGTGTGCAGCTTGACAGATAAAAATGAGGAAATTAGACGGAGCATAGTTTGTACAGGCATACAACGGGTGTCCTACAGGCACTTATGAATCACATGCACACCATGCGTGCACAGTATTTGAAGGCGGTCAGTAAGGGGCGAGTCCCCATACTAAAAATTACAATTTGGCGTAAGGGCACCGTACGACATCATCACCTGTATGTCATAAAAGCATGCATGAAACTTCCATTATCTTTACAAATACTTTGTAATACCCTTACTAGACTCACAACAGTGGTACGTTGCATCTTTATGACGTCTTTTGAGGTGGCTGCATGAGCCCAAAGGGAACTGCTAGACACACCTGTGCCCCCCGTAGAGATGTGGTCGCTCCTCTCTATGACCCTCCACAGGCCTGGACAACCCAAAAACCTGCAGCACCTGTACAGGTCAGCCAACCCAATTATACTTTTGTTCTCCAATTTTGTCTGTTCAGTTTTCCCAGTGTGAAATTGTGGACAATGAATAAAATCTCTTCATTTTTTACAAAATCTACAAGCTCTTGGAGAAGCGCTAATCACATGCATGACTTATCTTTGCTGACTTGTCTCTCCTTGTTTTAATTTTCCTCATCAGTTTTTATTGTTGTCATTATTTCTCTTAATGAATGGAAAGCAGCAGATCTTAGTTAAGCTGAGCATTGTCAGATGTTGGGGTTTCAAACACAAGCTGTGTTTTGTTTCCATTCCTTTTAAATCTGTATAAAGATAGCTCCAGAAAGAGGGTAACTACATGATTAAATTCAAAGTCAGTACTTTTGACTCTCTTATGAGAATCAGAGTTGGACCATGCCTGATATTGTTAACTAATGGGAAAAAACAAAGAAACATGTCATTGATTTTATAAAAACTTCAAAAACCTCAAGCAAGTTTGGTTCATGGGAATGAGATCGACATTGTTATAACTTAGTACCTAACTGGAAGTAGTTCGGCTGTTTGATCCACAGTGAATGAACTGTCAAACAAAGCCAGCAAAGAGTACACCCACAGTACTAAAAAGCTTCCGCCCCTCGAGGTCTGTAACACAACTGTGTGTTTGTTTGTTTTTAACTGTTTTATGAAGAGTATTTTTTACTTTCTCTTTTGGTTTGCTTGTTTGATCATCTACCTGGAAAAAAAAGCTTCAGCAGTATTTCAAAGGTCTGCTAAAGTTAATTGGCGTCCAACAGAGAGATTTGTATTTTTTTGTGGGAGAGGCAGGTGGTCTGCAAAAGGAATAATTTGCTAGCATGTCCACAGTCTGCATTCTCAGAGGTGCCCTTGGGCTTTGTAGCAGCTATCAGGAAGACAGTTTTTCATTACATCTCCTATTAATCTAAACAGTCACACCGTAAAGAGAAAATAACACATGTCCAGTTGTATCTTTGTATGCAAAACTATGCATTACTACAGGGTAAATTGTAGTGTTCCCTCATTTATCCCGGGGCTTATGTTCTAAAAGGGAACACGGTCCAGAGTAGATTGATTGACTACAGCCAATCAGGATACAGAACACACTGCCTTTTTAAAAATAAAAGCACACCTAACTGCACTAAAAAAAACTGAAACAGCAGGACTGTACAAGAGTGACCACAATATATGAGAGAACAACATACTGAAATAGCATTACAGGCAAAAGTTCCTCACAGTCCCATCACCTATGCACACACACATTGGCAATGTCCAAATTCTCTCCCTACTCCTTAACTACTGAAAAAATAAAGAGCGCAGGACCATCTGGTGCCCTGGATTTTAAAAGTAATTTGGACACTGTGCTCACTTCTTTTTTTTAATGGTAAATATGTCGTCACAGATTTCGTGAAGTAAAAAGCTAACAAATATGAGCATTTTGCAAAGACTTTTGATGTTGAAAACTTGGATGGTTTATTGAAACAAATTAATTTTATTTTTTTCAACATGAAAAATCGTTCAAACGCAATTCATTGTGGTCTGTATTTGCTCACTGCTTTTTTGCAGCGTCTTCTGGAAAATTTCTAGAGCCCTCGATTTTGGAAATGAAGGTTTGGAAACCTCCACAAAATGCATAGTGCGCTAAGTAGTGAAGGAATTCGGACACAACCATTCACACACTGGTGGCAGCACCACTGGCATTCCAGGTTCCAGGCAGATCTGGCAGATTAAAGGTGGAGGTACAAGTCTTAACTTTCAGAGGAGTGATGATGTTCTGCTCTCACCCTGAACACCTGTGTTTTTGTTGTCATTGATTTACTTTCTTTTAAGTGCAGAAAATGCTTGAACTGATTTTCCTTCTTGGGGACTAATAAAGTTGTTTGACCTTGAATTCAATTTAAGGCTATGTTGTAACTGGTGGTGAGGATTACTTTGTATTTCATCACATGAATTTGGAGGACAACCTGCAAATTGGGGATTTTATTGATATGCTGAATAGATGGCTGTTGAAATCTGAGCTAGAATTATTAAATCCTTTTTAGATTTGTTAGGGTTTTAGGTTTGTTTGGTGCAACAATATCAGCTTTTTTTTTTTTTTGTCACCCAGAAGCTAAAATAAAGCATCATAGCTCACCAGTTACTCACAAAGCTGCTTTGTAAACAGGTTTTGATGGATTGAAACATCAATATCAACCTGAGTCCCTTGAAAAAAGCAGCTCTTCTGCTCGGAGACACGGGTCTTCGGAGTCCAGCTGCTCGTTCACACGGACCAGCCAGCCGGTTCTGTTTGCATTCCAAAGCCTCCACCGGAGCACACACCGTCTACGCATGACATAAAAGCCAACGCAGTAGTGACCCACAATCAGATTAAGTGTTTACATGCACTTCAGTCGGATCAACAATGACCAATCCATTTCGATCGGAAGGAAATTTCAATCCGAGTTAATCTGATGGGGTCATAGTATTTCAAATGGCATGTTTACATAGTTCAGTTTTTTTCTGATCAGGCTTTTATTCCGATTACTTGTGTCCATGTAAACACAGCTACTGTCGGATTGCATTTTCTATCATAGGCAAGTATGTAACAATAAATTGGAACAACGTGTAATTGTTATGCTTGACAGCATTGCATTTCCTGCAACATGTTGTATTTATACTCTGCTCTATTTCAGCGGCCATTTTTATGTTCTAGTGTTAACGGATCATTCAACATATAGAGGTAATGGTGAGTGGAGGCGGCCAGCTGCTGCTGTGTTTCAGATACCATTAAATCCAGGTTTGGTTCATGATTGTAGCCCAGGTTGGACAGATAATGGTGGCATTTAGACCATTATAAATAAAGTTTCAGTTTCTACTAAGACGCATGTTGCAAAAATGATTTGAAAATTGTGATGCTTAGCCAAACAAGAAAAAGGATTTCCCAGCAGAAATGGCTTTTGTGCTCTGTGCAATGAACATGGGCATGGAAAAAAATTCAACATTGACCTCATTAAATCAAATGATTCTGGAATTACAGTGAAATAAAGCCACACAAAGAAAATTCCAACATCTTCTCTATTTTAGTTTCACGCTAATCTCTAGAACTACCAACGCATCCAGGAGGAAACGTACCGGAACAGAACAGCTATGGTCCATCCTCCTCATGAGATGATAACACTGGACTTGCAACCAGGCATGCAAAGCACATGCATACATTTACTCTTGTTCAACTGTCAGAAACCCTTAAGGCGGAGTGGTCCCACTGCAGCACCTCCTCTTCAAAACTACATGTTCTGTCTCTTACAGCTGTCCTTGAATAAACTTCATCTGCACTTTTAATGACAAGGTCCATTTCTGGGCAGCTGACAGATCCTGAGTATGGAGGGATGAGCTCCAGATTGAAAAGAAAAGTGAACAAATTTGGAGTGAACTGACTTAAGAAACCTATATGAATAAAGATGAAGGTCCAACACCCCAAGCTTGCTTAAATAAATCACTCACAAATGGATTGCAGAGTGCAACTTGCCTTGTGATTCTCACATTAGATTAATGTGTCACCTTAGCAGTAAGGAGGAACAGATTTCAAAATGTATATAATCATCATGATCCGTAGCAAACACAAGGAAGCTGGTTTAATATTCAAGAATCACATTGATTGGCCAATTTCTATTGATATTGTTGATATAAAATGAGGTCCACTTTGTGTGGTTTATGAGTGAAAAAAAAACTTAACCAGTCTAAATATATTACAATGTTCTTGAAGACTTACCTGAACCCTGGTGAGCTGAGAAATCTAATTTATTTCAAGTTACAAGTGTCGGGTAAAGTTACCTCACACTTCTGAGAAACACATGTTCACTGCCAGAAAAGTCTCACAAGGTGTTTGTAGAAGAAAGTAGTGCTTTTCTTATTACATTTGCTTTGAAATTGAGTTAAGAACTCAATTAGAATCAAACAGCAAAGTCAACTTTCAGAAGTTTATGGTATTGTTGAGCATAAGTCAAACGTTGTGAAGCAGCTCTTTGCTTAAAGCCTTAGCAGTCACACCCTACAGGCTATTTGGTTGTCCAGGCCCGTGGAGGGTTGTAGAGAGGACCAGACACATCTTAAAGCCCCACTCCAGTCATATTTTGATCTATTCTCAAAGCATTCCAAGGGTGTCTTTTAATCATGATTTTGCCGTTTTTAAGCAAAATCCCACAAGAACTTTAGTTGTTTTCTAGGAAAGTTTCTGCAGAGCCACAAGAGTTCATCAGAAATTCGCCTCTGAGTTTCAGGTGGGACGGCTGGCAGATAAGTAAGCCTGTGCTCGTTTCCCGTGAGCCTTTGTTTACAGCTAGCTCGGCCGGTAGCCTACAACCCCAACCTAGCATTACCGGTGCAACAAATATGGCAAGCAACACTGAAGCCATCCAGCCATACAGTTTTGACCCAAATTCCAGCTTGGATGAAGAAAACAAAGACGCGCATAGATCTAGTCTTGTACAAGTGGCTCCCTAAAGAAGTATCGTAAAAGTGGGACGTACCATTGTCATGCATGGGGCAAGTGGATTGTCAAGTATTTGTAAGGATAAAGTAAGTTACACACACACTTAAGACGAACAGGTGACGCTGTTGTTCGGTGTCATTACGTCAAACTCTAGCCATTAGTGAGGTACGTGCACCAGCTCAAGACGTGCACGTAAGACGCGTGTGCTCATGTAGGACGTGTGGGCCCCCTGTGCCCAGGTTTCCCCCTTTTTTAACCCCCTGACAGTCTATAGCTACCTGTCAGGACCTGACTAAGATTTGCAACATCACAAAGATAAAACTATCCAACCTATCAATCCTTAAGCTATTCTGAGGTAGCACCAATAAATGTTTTAAACTGGCAGCTACGTTCTGTTTTTATAATGTTATTAGGAATCTATAAAGAAAAAGGGCTGCAGGGAACCTCAGACCATTCTGAAATGGTGGTGCTCTGTTCTCTTGTGCAATGAATCCTGCATAAATACGGCCTTGATGTTCGGAGTCATACACAGGAGAAATCTTCCGCATCTTCCACAGAGGATTACAGAAGATTTCTTATTATCTTTTCTCATATTTGGCTTTTTTTAATTGCAGAAAAATGATCAAATGAGTTTTATGATACAAGATGGCTGAAAGGAGGTTTTTGGACGCTTACTCCATTGAGTCCTCACATTTTGATTTCTGTACCAATTATTGATATAAACTGATGGTTTCAGAAAAGCTATTTCTTGATATAATAGTTTAAAGCTACAAAATGAAAACATTTTTAGCCAAAATCTGGAATTGAATGTTTTTTTACCTCAAACACTTTCAAAAACCTAGAAAGACCAGTGCATGCAAGTCGGTCACTGGATCATTTTTCACTTTTTTTAAGGAAAAGGAAAAAACATATTCTCCCGTTAGAAAGTGGGATGGTTAGAAAAGTCCTCTGCAGGTCTGTGGTGCGGCAGCAGCTACGTCACCTCAGGACTGCTGCACTTAATCCTGTTGAGATTTCACCAGGGTCACGGCTTGTTTAACATGCCAGCAAGTAGCTGCTGTCTGAAGCACCAAAGGTCTGTGCTGTGTGTTTTACAAAGGCTGACTGACTATTTAAAGAGCATTCAAAGACCACAGAGAGGCGTGCTTTCCAGACATCACCTAAACAACACATTTACTCCAAGGTGCTCTTTGCTGACACAACTCTAACCGGACAAAACTGGTTGTTGAACAATGGCTTAAAGATGCAATTATGTTTCAATACTAAATAAATATATGCTCTTTAAATTAATAGTACTGTTACTCTGGGAATACTTCATACAATCTTTGTGCAGAAATACAACAAAATGTATAGTAAAAATGATTTTTTTCTGCTATGTGCAGTACAACTCATATTCACTTTCCCTCAGAGTGAACTATTACCTCGGAATGAACATCAAGAGGTGCAGAAAATGAGGCTGAACTGCAAATCTGTGCTTAGTGTTGCCTTTCAAATCCTTCCCTGCTTACAGAGGGCCGGAAATCTGGAGCGATACATATCTCCACTGCTGGAGATGCTGCTGCGGCTCGTTATCAGCACTCTTCATCGAGCAGCCGGCTCCGGAGATCAGCCCTGGGTGCTGCTGCCTTTACTGGCTCTGCATGCATATCCCCATTTTCAAGGTCAGATCAACGTTGGGCAGCAGCAGAGCATGCGCGGAAGGATGCATGCCGTTTTCAACTGGGTTTATATGTTGTGAAAAAAAGGTTTGTGTGAAATTTTTAATGAGGTTTTGTTTGCTCAGAATTATTTTGTTGAGATGCTGGACCATCAGGACTTCATTTTCTCTCCCAGCACCAGGATTAGGTTGTGCATTGTCCAAAATGGAGACAATCCAAACAGAGAAGAGGAAACTATATCTCAGAAACCCGCCTGCAGATGTAAAGAGTCACTGACTGGTTGCTATTGACACCCTCCTTCTCACTCTATCATGTAATGCATTTTCTGGCACTAGCGCCAATTTGCTGATGTGCATGCTCACATTGATAATACTCGGGCTCCCATGAGGGTGAGGCATCTCCTTTCATTGCCTGTCTCATTTTCATGCAAAACAGACACAACACAGCTCAGACCCATGGAAACACCTGCAGCTTTTTGTCTCTTAAAAAAGTGAAAGTGCACCCATCCTTCACTGAACAGTGGCGCCATCTGCTGCATGAATGCATTCTTGTGACATGGTTCATTTGACAATGAATGGGCTAATGAAGAACTAATTGCAAAGCAAATTCTTCTTTTTTTATTTCATTTAAAGAACATTTTGCCCTTTTTGCATTAACCTGCATTATGAAAAACCTGTCAATAGATCGACTTTTCCCACAAACAGCTTCCATGCCACATGCTCACAAAATCACCAACTTTCTGAAGCAAACATCAAATAAAAAGCTGTATTTTTCCTAAAGGAGTGTTTGTGTAAAAATAACAGCAAACCTGAAAAGGGGCTCCCTTTTCTTTAAGACCTTGCTGGCAGAAATTCAGGCCTGCAATACTTCTGCTAACCTCATTTGGCCCTGTCTCTTTCTAGACTCCTGATAAAAACAAACACTGAATGGGACTGGCAGTAGAGTATTAAGGCCTGATAGCATTGCCTGTGGCTACAGCAAGGTTAGCGCAAAAACTTAGAGAGAATAGAACGGCTATTAAAATAGCTCCACATTCTAAATATTCCGTCCCTCAACTTATCTGATTTGACTTACCATCTAAATCTTTGTGCACAGCCAAAAAAGCGTGCCGGTGGCGAACATTAAAAGGTAGAGGGGACCATTATGGATCAATAGGGAGTCGGGGATTATCAAAAAGCGCATCTGTCCACTGGATTTACGAATGATATTTTTCCAGGTGCAGAGAAGGTCATGTCCATATAATACAGACAGATTAAACAGCTGCAGCTCTGGTGTTCACTGTGTAACCTTCTGTGACAGGTGAGGAGGAAAGGAAAATGGATTTACTCTCAATTAAGATCACCTCACCAAAATCTAAGGTGACACAAAGTAAGGATGCTGAATGAGACACTTAGATAAGATGAGGGTCTGAAGGGTAGCAACGAATAAAGGACAACCCAGAATGCTATTGCTTCACTTTGTCGCTTACAGTAAAAATCTTTCGGAGTATTTCCCTTTGTGCATGTGCTATCCTTTCTGATGTGTGCTTTGACAAGGCCGAAGGCTGACAGTCTGACAACCAATTTGAGTTGTTTCCATTTTTTCTTCTCAAAAAAAGGAGACATGAGGTGCTTTTAAATATCTTTTCATAATTTTTAGTTTCAATATGTGCCCTCGGTTGTCACTAAAAGAAAATCTGATAGGAATCGTTTCCAGCAGGGGGGAGCTAAACTTTGACAAAAAGCAAATAGAGTGACTTAATCTCACCAGAAAATTAGGTTTTAGCATTAACTGATTCATGTTTGCATTTAAGTCTGAAAAAAAAATTGAATTTCTGCAAAATTCTTTCTCTTAAGCTTAAAACTGGATATAGGCATAGGCAAGGCCATGACTGCCACCATCCCCAAATGTCATGACCCGCAAAAATAAGCAAAAAAAAAGTTATGATGTAAAATTATGTCCAACATATGAAGTTTTTGTTTAGTTGTTTTTTGTGGTTTTTCTTGTTATTTTGTGTGTGTCTACATTTTTATTATATAATGTATGCATGCAATACCTTTACAGTTTTACTGTGAGGTGTTAGATAATAAATTTTATTTATATGATGCCTTTCTTGGCACCCAATGTCGCCTTACAGGTAAAAAACAGATCATAAAGCACAGCTACAAGAATAAAACAGTAGTTTTTACTGTGTCGATTTACTATGACAGGACTTGAAATTGTCCATTTCATGGAAACCCAAAGTTCGGGGAAAAAAATGACAATCTTTTCTGCTAAATTTTAGGCGTACTTGTCCAAGAAGTGTAAACTAACCTGTTTACTTGTGTTGGTTTTTCTGCAAGCCTGATCCCATTTGTTTATAATTTCAAGTTATACCAAAGAGATAAAAAAAAAAACCACACAAATATGGGATCAAAAATGAAGAGGAACAAACTTGCTGAAAAAAAAAAAGCATGTGTTGGTGGGAAACAACAACAACAAAAAATCCATGGATTTTATGAATTCATGTCTCTGCAGGACAGCACACTGAAGACAAAAAAGCTCTTCTTTTGGATGCAGCTCTGAAATTTCTCAGAAAAACTTAAACATGCTGACAGATCACAGGCTTTTACATACATGTGGATTTAAAAAAAAATCATTTGTAGCAACATCCTTGACATAAAAAAGGATTTGGAATTGCAATACCTGCATGAAAGCACGATATTAAATTGCTCATCCATGAGTGGACCTAATAAGCTGACTACCTGTTTTCTTATTAAGTCCTGAGGGACTTCCTTCTGTTTCAGTAAGTTTCCCCATCGTCTTCTTGAATATGAATTATACTTTTTATTAAATATGAAAATAATCCAAAAGAAATGGAGAAAGTTTCCATCTTAAACATATGTGGGTTCAAATGAAGGTCTTGTTCAGATTAAAAAAAAAACACATTTGAAATCCTAGCAAAGAAAAAAAACATAAAATTCTAAACAATTGTGTCTGTGTAACAAAAAATCATATTTTAAAGTAAAAAAAAAAAATCTGTTTCTGAAGTATCTGTATAAAATTAGCATGCAATTTTGTATTTTTAAACTTCACCAGACCTGCCATTGCCTCTTCCCTGTTTAACTATTATAACTTTTTGTTGTTTGGATTGTTCAAACTCCTATCCAGTTCAAGCGTAGTAAGAAAGCCCTCTTTCCACTACTAAAGTCCTTCTCTGTGGAGCATATGATTTTGTTTGCAGTTGTCCTTGATTTTTGTCCCTCTCTATTATTGGTTTTGTTTTTTATTTCTTGTATTATTTAAATGTTGCTTTAACTTTGAGAGAGGCTTAATCTACTGTCTGAGTAGTTTATTATTCAAATAAGCCTTAATCACATATTGTGATCTTCTGCTCCACAACAGGAAAAGTTGTTCTTATATAAGTTTTAGTACAAATGTATCTGATGCAGCAAGAGGATCTTATTTGACACAGCTTGCATTTTGTTTTGAAAGGAACTTGAATGTGCTGCTGTGAAAAAAGGCTGTTTTAGTGTTACAGGTTTCCGGCTTCTGTTCCATGGCTTTGTTGCTGCAGTATTTACCATTAATCTGGAGGTTCCAGTGTGGAAACTGGGTTCCAGGATCAAGAATAAATCCCCGAGTAAGATTTCCTTCCAGCTGTGTCAGACAAGGTTTTATTGTTATTTTTTATGATTTTTTGTTTTTTTGAAATTAAAGGGAAAAAGGGCAGCTAATAGGGGTAATTTTTTGAATAAAACTGGGGGAGCACGTGTGTGGAGACCGACGCATGCATGCATTAGAGACCTAAAGTTTAATGTATTTTAATAGGGAATGTGAAAGCTTTTTTGTTATACCTGCATTTGCTTTTATTGGGTAAATAACTTAACAGCTTCTAACAAATAAAAACAAAACTGAATAAGCATGTAGTTTTATTGGTTTTATCGAACTGGACAGGATTTGAGATGAGTTAGAGCTGAAATCAATCAAACCTGGCAACCTTCTTCTCTTTTTCACTTATGACGTGTTTCTGCGCATGCTCACTTCGTTGTTCAGTAAGAAGAAAATGTCTCTAACGAGGTGAGTCTCTGAATGAGGCCTTTTGACAGATTTAGGCACTACACTGCGATCTATTTTTTCTTTCTCTGTTTTGTTTACATTTGTTTGGTTAAATATTAAACAATAAAGCATTAGTTAAGTAACACAAGTTTCTCTATTTATGTTAGCTAACGATGTTAGCTAATGCTAGCTAGTGAGACGGAGTTAGCATTAGCTTGTGTTCCATCACGTAGCTACCGACTCTGAAGTTAGTCTGTTTTGTTTAATCTTTTCATCAAGCTAAATTTATTTGATATCGTGTTACACAATTTCCTTTGTCTGCATTATAGTTTTAGACTATCATCTTTTTGTTGCAGCTACTTTCTCGAGACGTCATACCAAACGGTAATAAGTGTTTACATCGACTTTTTAAAATTGATTAATCTGTTTTGTCCAGCTTTTTACCGGCACCGACGCAGCTGTCTCAGGACCAGCTGGAAGCAGAGGAGAGGCTTCGGACCCAGAAGTCAAATTCCACTGCGCTGGTTGCGTCCCGTAAAGAACCCCCTCCTTACGGGCACAGAAAAGGCTGGGTTCCCCGTGCATTTGAGGTAAACTCCAGTTAAATGGGTTACACTTTGATTCGGTGCCTTATTGTGTGTTTTTACGAGATGTTTCATTGTTTGTTTAGGACTTCGGAGATGGAGGAGCTTTTCCAGAGATCCATGTGGCCCAGTTTCCTCTGGAGATGGGCAGGAAAAAGAAGACCTCCAATGCCCTGGCAGTTCAAGTGGACGCAGAAGGGAAAATCAAATATGATGCCATTGCCAGACAAGGACAAGCTAAGGATAAGGTTATTTAACCATTTTCCTTTTCCGACACTCAAAGAACAGATTTAAAGTCCTATTTTGTGCTTTAAAAATATAATATAACATAAAAAAATAAAGAAAGATTCTAGATTAACCTCTAAAGTCCATCTGAAGAACAGAGTGTTGCAATAACATGACCCGAATGATAGAATCTCCGCAGAAATATATGACCTAATCTTAATACCAAAACAAATGTACACCATGATGTCCTCCATAAATAACCATACGTTAGATTATACAGTTTTAACACAATCTATTCTACTTTAAAAATTTTCCATGTGTTTTACCATTTTTGCTAAATTAAAATGAGTTACTTTTAAGGGTGGAATAATTTGGTGTTTTGTTTTTTGCTTTTGTAGGTGGTCTACAGCAAGTACACGGATCTGCTCCCAAAAGAAGTTCTTAATGAAGATGCTTCAGGCCTTCAGAAGCCTGATGAAGAGGCTGTAGAAGAGGTAATTTGTTATTTAGGTTCTTGCAGACATAAAGAAGTTTGACATAAAGAATATATAATGTATTTTGATGTAATATAAATCTTTAAACACACACTTCTTTATGTTTTTTGTCTTTTACTATTGGTAAGTATATAAAGTTTCTCATGGTTGTGGATGGTTGTTCTTTGCAGTTGACAGAGAAGACTCGGGCAGCTCTACAAAAGCAAGTGTCACAAAAGATTGCTGCTGCAATGCCTGTCAGGGCCGCTGACAAACAAGCCCCTGCACAATATATCAGGTAGTGTTTTACTTGGACTATAAACAGGAGTACTTCTATTTTACATAGAGTACTTATTTGTTGTTATATCAGACCCTTCTGAATTTCGCGATATTCCGACCGCACCAATTCAAACAAATTCAGCCAATTCTTTCAACAGAAACTTTGTCCAATCACAGCAACTTTGGCCAGCCGCTCTTATTTTGAAAAAGTTCAACTACCAAACTATTATCACCAATCAAGCTTAGAGGCTAAAACATAAACATATCTTGTCTAACCAATCAAACATGTTTAATATCCTCACTTTCTTAGCATAACATAGCTGATAAAGTCTAATAAAAATCTTTTTAGAAAAATTGTCAAACAAAAGTAAGCATCGAAGAGTCAGTCTGTCAAAATAGTTTCCTAACATTAACATTTTAAACGGTTGAGAGTTTTGCTCTACAGCATTTTTTTGGAGCACAAACAAAAGTCAATGATTGATGAACACTTTTCAACCGGCAATCCTATGCAGAAAACAACTGAAAGTTGTGTACAAAGTCTGCAGATGTGTGTTCATTTACTATCCATGGGGTTACATGAAATCCACTTCAATAAACCGGGTAAAAAAGCACTTTAAAGTTTGAGTGTGCTATAGCTTTAGTAGAAAACTAATATTATCAAATATTGCAACTTTAATCACAACTTAAAAGAAAAATTGGCTTTTTTTTGTGTCGCAGCAATCTCAAAAAACGCCATCAAGATCCTGGAGGGACTGTTATGTAATGTTTGCTGTGTAGTACTTTTTTGTATACTGTTCTACAATGTTTTCCTTTGTAGTACTGATCTAAGTTTGTACTTGATTTGCTGTACCACAAATTGCACTTGATGAGGTGATTGTTTTCTTTTTTTTTTTTTTTAAGTAGAACCTCATGGCCATTGTTTGCTCTGTACTGTTTACATCAGGGGTCCGCGACATTTCTGAAATGTAGGGCCAGTTTGAAATTCTCTCCTTAACAACCACCACCAGCTAAAATGCAAACTCTTGTTGTTGTTCACCTTTTGGCGTATCCCAGTAGGGGTGGCCACAGGATGCGCACAGGTGGTTTGGCAGAGGGTTTTTATGCCGGATACGCTTCCTGACATAACCCTGTATTGGTTTCAGTTAGGCAGCAGTGTGAAGGGTCTCTCATGAGGACCCACGCAGTTTTAGCTCATTGCCGCCCTGGGAAACAAACCCAGGAGTCCTGTGAGACAGTCCTACTCCCAGCCGACTATAGTGCAAACTCTTAACCCAAAGAAATACAAAAACATTTCCAATAAATCTAAAAGAGAAAAAACCAGACAGCAGTGTAACGTTTTGTCTTCTGTTATCCCGATTAAAAGAAATGGACTCAACATCCAAGTGTTGATCTTAATTCACTGGAGCACAACGCAGAGCATCAAGTCGAACCGGTTACATGTGCAGTCATAAACGTCTGCATCAACTTTGCACTTTTCCTTCTCACGGATGCGCTCAAACCTCTCTACCTCTAGCTGGCAATAGTTTCAAAACACAGGAGAATTATACGTTTTAATGTTTGCTGTGGCAAACTTTTTTTTTTCCCTATGGTGTGCATGAATTTAAATTTCCTGTTCATGAGGCTGACGTGGAAAGTAATGTGAGTTTTGTGAAACTGTAAAAAAAAAAAAGCGACAGTATTTATATAGGTGGGCGGGGTCACAGTTACAGCGCTGCGTGAATAGACCCTTTCCTTACGATCCTATTTGGGAGAAAAGCTCATTAGGAGAAGAGATTGTTACTCAAACCGTATTTTTTTCTTTTTAATCCGAAAGATACAAACTGATGGCAGATTTTATTGCTGACACCACCGCGTGTCACTGTCTTTCCCTTCGCGGGCCAACAGCGGCACGCTTGCCCTAGGTTGCCAACCCCTGGTTTACATTCTCACAGATGCTTAAAGCAACAAAATACCTTGTTTATCCATAGGTTTGCAGAAATAAAATAAATAAATAAAACTGTATATTAAAGTAATGTTTAATTTTAACATTTCATAAATGAAAGCTGCATAAAACTGCATGTCACTTATACTTTCACATGTCTGTTTCTATTATATCCTCTTCTAGGTACACCCCGTCCCAGCAAGGTGTGGCTTTTAACTCGGGGGCCAAACAGAGGGTGATCCGGATGGTGGAAATGCAGAAAGACCCCATGGAACCTCCTCGTTTTAAGTAAGTGAAGGTGTGCAGAGCGATAGCTTTGCTTTATTCTTTGTTCGCAAATAAATATAAATGATATTTATGATTTTAAAAACTCTTTAATCAAATCTTAAACTCCTTTTGTGCATTAAAGCACAATTATTAAAATATTAACTTTAAAAAGTGAAACATTTCCAGGAATCTAGATGGGGTTCACACACAATATTTACTTTGTAGCGTTTGAAAGCAAAAGAAGTGTTTGTTGAATGTCATGAAACTGTTTCAGAATCAACAAAAAGATTCCTCGAGGACCTCCTTCGCCCCCGGCACCCGTCATGCATTCCCCCAGCAGAAAGGTAGTTTGATAAAACAAGAGAAGCCGCCTGTGTTTTCATGCTGCACAGTAAGAGACAACAGCTTTGTTGTGCTTTGATCTAGATGACAGTCAAGGAGCAGCAAGAATGGAAGATTCCTCCTTGTATTTCCAACTGGAAAAACGCTAAGGTAACAAATGATTAGACATGTTTGTTTTTTTGTAATAATAATGCATCAATACAATGCAATAATGCTTAAATGTTAAAGTTTCTCTTGCATCTGATTTGCCACAGGGTTACACAATCCCTTTGGACAAACGTCTGGCTGCAGATGGAAGGGGTCTGCAAACCGTTCACATCAACGAAAACTTTGCCAAGCTGGCCGAGGCCCTTTACATTGCTGATAGAAAGGTAGCTTAAGTCTTTAAATATATACAAATAAAGTTTGCACATGAAGCTTAAATTCAATATTTTTGTGTCACTTAGGCTAGAGAGGCAGTGGAGATGCGAGCCCAGGTGGAGAAAAAGATTGCTCAAAAGGAAAAAGAAAAGAAGGAGGAGAAGTTGAGGGATTTGGCTCAAAAGGCTCGAGAGCAAAGAGCAGGAATTAAAAATCAACATGACAAAGGTGAGTTTTGAAAAGATGAGAACCCTTTTCAACATTTCTCTTATTATTTAAAGATTTTTGAAATACATTTGAACTTTTTTTTTTCTAAATGTTTGTTGCAAGCATTGTAAACTTTCCTCCTGAATGACTCAATGTATTTTTTCTTTTCCAACTCCCATGTTGCATTTCACCTGAACCTAAACACTTCTCATCAACTTTCTTACTCTTCTTTTTGTCCCACCCTGATCGACCAACTCCAGGTGATGAGGACGCTGAGGCCGGCGAGCGTGACATGATCCGCCACGACAAAAGAAAGGAGAGGCAACACAACAGGAACATCTCCAGAGCTGCTCCTGATAAGAGGTGCTTGACTCCATTTCTGCTCACTGCTTCGTAAAGTAAAGCAAAAATACTGGCCCATTCAGAGTATGGCAGAGTACATTAGAATTCATGCAGGACGAGCATCAGGGTGTGGTTATAGTCGCTTCATCAAGCTTTTTGTTCTTAAATAATTTTTTTTACAATAAATTGTGAAAAGACAGTTGATGCTAAGAAATATAAGGTGGATTGAAAGAACGTCTTACAGCTTTGGTTTTTGTTTATAGATTACTTTTTTTTATTTTCTGCCTAAGGTCAAAGCTGCTGAGAGATCAAGACCGAGACATCAGTGAGCTTATCGCTCTGGGCAAACCCAACCCTCGGATTTCCAGCGAGGCTCAGTATGATCAGCGGCTGTTCAACCAGAATAAAGTAAATCCCATTAATGCACCCAATAATTTGAAAGGGTGTATTTAGATGGGAACCTGAGATGGATAGAAGTTATGTTTTTAAAAATGAAATGACCGTTAAGTCCTGTTAAATTGATCATGTTTGACCCCTCCCAGGGAATGGATAGTGGTTTTGCTGGCGGTGAAGACGAGATGTACAATGTGTACGACCAGCCATTCCACGGCGCCAGAGACATGGCCTCTAACATCTACAGGCCCAGCAAGAACATTGATAAAGACACCTACGCAGACGACTTTGACTCCCTCTTGCGACACAATAGGTAAATATGTTTCCAAAAAACGTGAATGTATTTTTTTAAGCCATAAATGTTTCCTCATTGACCCATATGTGAGCAGAAATGTACATAATGAAATTAAAATTAGTTAGAAATGGTGCGTAATGGAGGTTAAAAATGAGATGAGGTTTTTTTGACTTTTTGTTGCATTTATTAAAGTGTATACCAGCTTGCTTTTACCATGGCATAACTGATATTTAATGGGTTAGGGCAGTGGTCCTCAACCTGTCTAGTATCAGTTAGTCAGGGGGGAGGAAAAAACACAACCTACATTACCAAAAATCTTTCAATAGTAGCCCAGAGTTTATAAGGGACTGGCGTCAAGCTCCTACAGGTTCCTACATGAAATCTAGTGAAACAAAAAAGTTTAAGCCAACTGCATATATTTTACAGAGGATAGATCACTGGGTTAGGAATTTGTTATAACCATATAGAAAGCATCTAAAGGAAAATCAGTTCTCCACAAACAAAGAGTTTGAATTTGAAAAATATAAAATACGTAAATTATAAAGATTTCTTTGAGTGAAATATAATTGCATATAAGATAAACACTTTACTTCAACTTTCTGTGTAAATGTATGAATGATTTGGGAAATGGGTTTGAAAAATGATGTGTTGTAATTCTTGCTTGTTCCAAGGTTTGCCCCAGACAAAGAGTTCTCAGGTGCTGATCATGGGCAGAAGCGGGAAGGCCCAGTCCAGTTTGAGGAAGATCCTTTTGGTCTGGACAAATTCTTGGAGCAGGCCAAGCAGCATGGCGGCTCCAAAAGGCCGTCCGCCAGTACCCGCTCCAAAGACGACTACCATGACAAGAAACGCAGGAAGGAGTGAGGGCGCCATTCACAGCACGGGATCAAATAAGATAAGCGGATGTGTAAAATTTCTTTTTTCTTTCCTTCCTTTTTTTTTTTTTTTTTGTATGACAGAATTTTAAAGTTTGTGTAGAATTTGTTATATTTTTCCCCTTCACAAATTTTGATCTGTATTGCATGTGATATGACTGGACTAGTTTAACATGTCGCAGGTGCTGCAGTCGCAAAAACTGCAGCAGAAGTGCATCAACTTTTTAAAATCAGCTTAATATGTGTCGTAAAAAATGACAAACAGAAAACTTTATTGTTACTGTTAAATAGCTTGTTTTCTCTCATTTTGCTTTACTTTTTATTAGCCGTTTTATTTAAGGCCTTTGTGTATTTGTTTGAGCTCAGCATACATTTACTGTCTGCAGGTCATAAACAAATCTCAATAAATTCTGTACATTACAACCAATGGAACAGACCCTATGCGTTTAATAAATGTGTGTCACTCTTATCAACTCTTTAACAAGCTTTCAAACATCGAGAAGTTTTGGAAAGTTTATTAGTTGTGTAATTGTCAGTTTGTTCTTGTAAGATTGCCATTATTTTAATAATTTCCTGACTAATGCAGCCCATTAACACAGATGATTAAAAACCTGGAATGCATTCAGAGCTGCCATCAATTTCTTTTTTCACTCAAAACAGCCTCTGTGGTTTCTGTGATGATTAAACCCAAGCTGGTTCCATTAATTTCAATTAATTATGATTTATGCCGCCTGACAGTTTTATTTTCCCCGCGCTTTGGAAAATAACCACCGAAGCATTACACAGCCCAGCACACGCGGAAATCGGCCCCGAACAGTCTTTCAGTCATACCCAGTGGGGCTTTGACAGTTTATTTGTCAGAGTTGCATGTTTTGTGGACATGTCAGGAGCTTTTTTTATACACAAGAATACACCTTTTTATTTATTTATTTATTTATTTATTTATTTTTTACCAGTTTTTAGCTTCAAATTGCTTCCAACAGAATTGCAGGTGAAGGGGGGAAAAAATACGATTTTACAACTCCTAAAAGTCTTGAATTATATATACTATAGTTTGCTTGTATGGTCTGCTGCGAATTCAATAAAATTGAACATTTAGTTGCATTTACAGCCCTTTTGCTTTTACTGTGTAGGAAGCCAAACCAGCTTGGAGTTTTAAAAAGTATCTAAAACTCATAAAATAAATGCTGGGACCCTAATGGTACAGCAGGTGGATTTTTATAGTTGAAGTAAATTCTCTAAGACTTTAAAAAAAAAAAACAGTTTTACCCGTTCTGTGCAGAAACGGTCTAGATGAAACTGTACCAGTAAGAAAATCACAAGAAATTAGAATTTTTTTTACGACGTCAATCAAGTTGAAATACAGCTTTGACGAATGACAAGCTAACTTTACCGGATGTAGCAGAGTAGAAAAAATCATGAATACATTAAAAGAGAACAGCTTTAAATACCTCTTTGTCACTGCTGGCAGTCAGAGCCAACACTGCTTTTGCCACCTGTTGGGTCAGCAGAATCTTCTCTGTACCAACCATTAAAAAACAAAAAAAAAAAACTTTCAAAGCTGCAGAAATGTGAATCAAAGCTGTTCAGATTAAAAATGTTTTATTTTCAGTTGGTCCCTACTGCAGGAATGAAAAAACAAATGAATTTGAAAAAATCCCACCTGAGTCTAACAGAATCATTTGAGAAGACATCATTTATGCAGCAGCCAAGAAAAAAAACAAATCTCAAAAAGTTGAAGTCAACACAATCGATTCCAGCTTTCCAGTTTTGCACATTTCCTATCTCCTAACTGCAGAGTGTCCATCAGGCTGAGGATTTTTTTCACAAAAATGCTGAAGACAGCTTGATAATGAGTCTCCGCTCAGCTGTTGTCTGCCTTTCTAAATGTGCACAGAGGAAGATGAATGAGATTCTTTATTCATGAAGGTAAGAGGAAATTGGTTCTTTGGCTTTGCCTTTGTGGGATTCTCAATGTAAACCTTGAACACATTGTTTGGGCCATAATGGAATCCTCCATCCTCAGGCTCCATGATGGATGGCTCCTTATCTCTGCTCTGCAAGACAACAACCAAGGGATAATAAACTCTTTTGAGCTTTTGCCGCACATCTTTTTCATTTGTAAACTTGAAAGAGGATAGATCTGTTTATTTTGAAAATCTTTTGTGTCATTCCACACTCGTTCTTATGTCCAGAGGCTGAAAAGCAAAAATGTTTAGCGAATAATTGTATCACAGTCGATAGTGACCTGATTGAAATGGTGGTTTTGGACAGACATCCACCTCCGACAGATTTTTGCTTCCTTTTTTTTCCCCCAAGAGTTCCTGTACTTAAAAGGGTATTTAAAAGTTAAGGAAGCTCACCGCATCAATGTTCAGATCAAAAAGGAAAAAAATAAATGCCATGCAGTGAGACGGCAAGTATGCTTAGCAAGAGGGCCTGTTGAGTTTTTTACCCATAGAAAATGGTTTATGTCTGGCTTGAATGAAATTAAATAAATTCATTCGTCATTCTTTTTGCCAAAGAACACCACCACGTTGGAGCCAGAAATGATCAGTAAGCAGTGTTTGGTCCGAGTCGGTTTGTGTTTCTATGGTACCCACTCACGCCAATCAGAAGTGAACTTGTTGGAAGTCCACACCCCTACCACTTGAATTCTGTTTGGATGTGGCGGCCAGCAGGCTCCACCTACTTTTGAGTAATAGCTCAACGATAGCCTATGGGATGATCGCTTCTTGGTGGGCACTTCCTGTTTGGAATGCGAGGGGGAAGGAATCACTCACACAAAGTCAATGGTTATAACTCATTTATTTATATATTTCTAATTAATTTGGTCCCTTCCTGTCCACTCTTAAAAGTGCTGTGTGAATTCTGCCCTGCCTGAATGGTTTGTAACTTTTTGGGCATCCATCGCCCAATCAAACGGAGTCTTGATCCAGGAGTAAAAGTGCCCTTTAGTGTCATTTCGTCAGGCATGGAGCAATCCTCATCCTAACAAGAGGCAGAGCACAGAACGACCATAACGGGCCATCACAAAACTCCACAGTACATTTTAGCAGTAGGAAGAAGCCAGATCACAAATGCAAACTTACATTTTTGCTACACCAAAGAGTGGATCCCAATCACCATAGCTAAAGCAAAATTAATACACATTAAAAAAAATGTAAGAATTATCGTTAAAAATGCAATATTTTTCATTGCACTCCTGAAAGGTAAACAACTTGAATAGATTTTGTTTCATTCCGGGAACTTGTATGAATACAGTCCTTAAATTAAATGCACCAAATCTACCGGCACTTTCTCACACTTGAACAGCCTGTCTTTCCACTGCCACTCAATCACCTTCAATTCATTAGCTTTTCACCTGTGCATGCAATGACCAAAACTCATTAATCACCACAGAAGCAGGCTGGACAAAGTCTACTGCTCTCTGTGAAAGAGTCAGCCTGTCAATCTGTCTGCCACACCTGCCTTACCGCCATCCCGCATAGAATCCGTCTTCCCATGACTGACTTCCAATATGGATCATCTTTTACAGAGGGCAGATTAAGACAGGTGTAGCCATCTCTAATGGCCGTGTCAGTACATGTGCAGCCTACTTTCTTAAGAGTGGCAACTGGGTCTGCAGTAACCATAAATGTTTTAAAGACCCACTCCGTGAAAATTAAGTTTAAAGTTGTATTTCTGAGCTTTGATGTATTCAAATTGTTGTGAATCAGGAGCAGACAAAAAAATGCAGTTTAATAAAAATTTAATAAAAACTGGGAACGCTTTGAAAATGGATCAAAGGATGATTGGAGTGGGACTTTCTCTCAGGAATTCATAGATGCATTTTTCCAGTATTTGATGAAGAAAAGCTTCCAGGGGAGTTTTTGAAAGAAATAATCTGCGTTCCTTGCATGTCGATGATGCAACAAAAGGAAAATCTTGTTTCGAGTCCTCTTTGCGTCCAATAATCTTCTCACCTCAGTGTTTGCGATAAATGTCTTGTATAATTTGTGTTGTTGAAGATTTTGGAGAATGATCAAAGTATTACAGATCGAAATAATCGATGTGGCTCCCGCATGCATAGTGCAGAAGATAATTCTGATCAATGAGTGTGCATTAATGTCCCCTTTTGCATGATTACTAGTGTACTAGCATTATTGCATCATTTATTTAAGGCATTTAGATGCCACTGAAGTATAAAAAATGGCTGCTTACCTCCACATCCTATGGTGATGGATCTTAATATGCTGCCAGAGGAAGAGGAGGAGAAATTGATTCTCCTGATGATTTCATTATATGACATCAAAGCAGGGAAGTTGCAACAGAGAGCGAGAGCGCATCTTCAGTGAATAGGAAATTATACACAATCTAAATGTTATAGTAAGAACATCAGTTGTGGTGAGAAGATGCAACAATTATGATATTGTAATAAGGATTTCTCTCAACAAGGAAATTATGCCTGGTTAGATAGCCACATTTATTTGTAATATGGAAACTATGTTGCATTAGATGGGAGATTGTATTAGAAATGAGTCTTTATAAATCCTCCAGTCACTTCAAAAACATGTTTGTTTGAAATTTCTGTTAGACTTCTTTAATGAAGATTCTGTCACTATTGAATCATGCCAGTTTCTCTTTGTTCTTACAACCGATTGTCGACTCCCTTTGTGTGTTTTGATGACTTCACTCACTTAGGTTAATGTCTCCCAGACTTGAGTTGGGGGCAGAGGACCACATTTCTGCTTGTTTTCTGCTCTGGCAGGTTCTTAGTGGCTGGATGCACCTAATCCAGCTATTCAGCCATAGATCAGCAAGGATATTTGGAAAACAAGCAGACACACCGGCCCTACAGCAGGCCTGGAGTTGTCCACCCCTGATGGTAGCAGAGTTGCCACATAATGTTGGGGTCAGTGTGCTGATGCTGGTGCACTTGACTCTGTTCAGATTTTCAAAAAAAAAAAACGTTGACAGAGGGGATGTCAATTATGCTTGAAAAAGAACAGCTTTATTGAAATGGATTGATAATTTAACTAATATAATCAGGGCTCTAAATTAACTTTTTTTGGTTTCTGCCCGGGGCGGCCGGTAACATCCTAAGTCTACCAGCCAGATTTGGACTTTACTAGCCAAGCATCTTTAAGGAAAAATAATTTGTGTATTTCAAAGTAAAACACTTGTTCCCTTTAGTTATAAAGTTTTGGTTAATGATTATTCTCTCGTGAGAACAAAACCCTAATAATAATTGAAAATGAAGTCTTATGTCAGGTTTTATAACATTACCAAAACGCAATGTTATTTTAATAAAAGATACTTCTGATCTCTGAACTTTTTTGTGAACACAAACCTTCTTTAAAGCATCAACTTACTTAATCTACAAACATTACACAGCAAAACCTTGCTAAGTAATACATATTGATTAAAATTAACTGTTTACTTTTTTTTGAGTTAGTCCTGATGACAATACTGGGCAGAAGCAGCAAAATCCATGGGTGACCAGCTGGGCGCTCACGCTGTGGGTGTGGTCATCTTTGTTTTTTAAAGATTTTTTAAAAATTATTTTTGATGTAATTTTTTTAAGCGTATTTCATTCAATTAAAAAAAAACACACCTTTTTTCAAAATTGAATGCAATATGCCTCCATAAAGATTAAAACTAGTGAAAAACAATAAAATAATTGCTTCAAAGGTTTTTTTTTTATGTAATGTATATATTGAAAAATATGCAACGTTTTGCCTTTATTGTGTGTTATTACAGATCAGTGTGTTGTAGTTGAGTCTTAGTCTTTTCAAAGATTAACAATTACGTGGAGTAACAAGTTTAAGTGCATGTTTGTGTTGGCTGAGATCAGTGTAGAAATTACAAGCGCGCCTGAATGCAGCAATAGCGAGAGCTTAATGAAAGCGCATAAGTATGTAAATTCGATGCAGCCCCTGAATGCACCTACTGCTGCTGTGAATGTGTGGATTAAATCTGCCCAATGAAGTCAGAATTAAATGTTTGAACGGTGTGAACCAATCCTGGGATGGCCGTTTGTGGTAGCCAAGTGGGGAGGGAAGGCAGACACTTTAAAAGAAATGGTTGTGAGTTTGAGCCCCATGTCAGAGATGATGAACAATGTCTTACCTGCCAAAGTGGCTAGTGAAATAGTTTCTGTCTACCTGCCAAATAAAAGGTTCACTTTAAACAGAGCACTTTGATAAATGCACTATTATACGAAATAAAAAAATCAATGTGAAAGGTAAAAAAAAAAGTTTATGATCATGTTGTGTTTACATCTAATAAATATGGAGGCATAAAGATTGTTTCATATAAAGGCCAATAAAATTATATTAGGTATTTTCCAAACGTGTGTGTGTGTGTGTGGGGGGGGGGGGGTGGGGGGGGGGTTAAATAGTCATTCAAATGACGTGATTATTTTTTTTTTTTTTTATTATCATTATGAAAAACACCTTGGAGACAGTATTTACCTTTCTTAAGTGTATTAGGGAAAGCTGCGTGACTAGAAAAGGTCATTGAGTGTTTTCACGTTCATTGTCGGGCTGCACGGTGGCGCAGTGGTTAGCGCTCCTGCCTCACAGCAAGAAGGTTCCCGGGCTGAGGGACCTTTCTGTGTTTGCATGTTCTCCCCGTGCATGCGTGGGTTTTCTCCGGGTACTCCGGCTTCCTCCCACCGGCCAAAAACATGCTTCACAGGTTAATTGGTTACTCTTAATTGTCCCTAGGTGTGAATGTGCATGTGTGATTGTGGCCCCTTCGCCCATGGTAGGCTCCGGCAACCCCGTGACCCCGAAAGGGATAAAACGGATTGGAAAATGAATGAACATTCATTGTCGGATGTCCCACCCTGAGCGAGATAAATGGCTTTCATGTTACTTTGAAGCCATATACTATACTATAATACAAACAAGACAAATATGTAACTTGATTTCATGTTTTTAATAAATTACATAATAAATATCTGTCAAACCTGAGTCAGAAAGTTGTCAAGAGCACAAGTTCTTTTTTGCAAACGATTAACCAAGTTGTAAACGTTATCAACGTGTTTGTTAAATAGACGATCTTTGCAGTGGAGGAAACCTATTGGTCCACAGGGGAAACAAGGAACCTATGGGCGTGGTTTTCCTCCTTGCTCGTGCAGTCATCCTCCTCTGTGGGCTTCTCGTCCGTCTTCCTCTTATCTCATTCAGGACTTCACGTTTAATGTTACACAAGTCGCGGCCGCTCATTTCGTGAAATTTCCAGGCGCTGGTCGGACGATGAAGATGATGGAAAGCTCTGCGAACAAACTGCTGAACGGGGAAGCCTGTCAGCGAGCCCTGCGTGGGAAGAATTCGGGCAAAAATGGCTTCGTGAAGAACCACTGTGTGTTCGAACATCCACGGAAGTATCGCCGCCCAACCGAGAAGGTAAGGCCCCAAAGTCCCCAAGGTATCATGGATCGCGGTGATTAAACAGTTGATGCAATTTTAAAAAGTATACATTTTAAATTATGCGTTAATACTGTTATAAGTTATGTTTTGTGGGCGTAAATGGAATGTTAGCTTACATTTGAATCGCGTTAAATTCGTAATTCAGCCAGTTTTTATTAAGTTTTTTGCAATTTTGTTTATTTTGACTTGTCGTAGCAATCAAAATTTCTCCCTTCTTGTGTCGAAGGTAACAATCAATTAATTTAAAAATGATTTATAAAAATACATGTTTTACTTTTGAGTGATTTTGAGGTTAAAAAAAATATCCTAGCGGCCCATGAAGGTCTCACATGACTAACATTAGTTAGTTGTAGCTACGTTGTTGTTTCTCGTGTCATCGGATCAGGGGTGGTTGTTGATGGGATTTTTTCTTTTCTGTAATTCAAAACTCCCCTTTTCCCTAGCTGTCCATGCTTGGCCAGTAAACAGGACAGTGTTTACTGACTCTAAACGAAGAACAGGGCTGCGTTTTACCAGGAGACGTCTTTCCTTAGTTAGGGGTGCGTTCACGGGCCATTCATTTAGCGGGGCTGTAGAGTTCCCAGGCAGGGAAGGGTGTGGTCCTTTCCAAGTCAATTTAAATTATTTGTGTGGCAGGTTAGTTTGGAAATAATCATTGTTTATTTCCCAAGTTGAAGACAATAGAAGAAAAAATTCCATTCCACTGAGTTATAGCTGGGATTAACTCAAGTTACTCAATAAAGGATAGTTTGCAGTTGTAGTCACACATTTACACTGCTAGAACGGTGTTTCAAAACATTTTACTGCTTAAAGGGAAGTATACTTTCGAATAATGAAGTATTTGTACTTCATTTTCTTAAACCAATGTAGTTTACAGCCGACTAATCCTTCATTGGTCCAACATGACTAAACATAACATGGTCATTTTTTTTAACAATTAGTGAGTTCTTTAAAGAGCAACTTCCATGAAAAACAGTGTTTTTAGCATGTTCTTATTAAGTTTTTCTGATGGTATAATGAGAATTAAGTTTAAAATAGCATTTTTGAATATTTCTTCAATAAATTGTTGAGAATTAAAAGCAGACAAAAAAAGAAGCTTGAAAAAGAGTGTATTTTGTGAAATATGCTGGGCGATGTATCCATTCAATTCAGATGCATCCATTTACAAACAGATTCATTTACATCTTTTGTTTCCTCGTCCAAGCTGGCATTTGAAATAAAACTGTACGACTGGATTTTTTTTTTGTTGCACCGGTAATATTAGGTTGAGGGTGTTACTTTTTTTTGTAAAAACAGCATAATCATTATTAAAAGATCATTATTAAAATTATTATTATTAAAAATCATTATTAAAAGACCACTGGAAACACTTTGAAAATTGATTAAAAAAATAATTGAAGTGGTACTTAACAATAACAAGTACTGCTCTCCATCTTTTTTTTTGTTTTTTCCAAGAGGTATGACTGCTCACATATGGCTGCTTGCTACGCTGCAAAGCTGAGACTATAACAGATAAAATAAAAAAGTTCAGCTTGAAACAATTTTAACATTTTTTCAAACTTCACACTTATTCACATAATTTACTTCAAATCCAGGTCAACTTTCCCCATAGGATTGAATGTATGTGTTCTAAAATTTAATAGAACATTTTCAAGAAAGTAAATAACAAAGCTTTCTTTTAGTTAACTAGAAGGATTAAGGAGTAAACTGATGTCACGTTTATATAAATCATAACTGTGTTCAGAGGGAGGAGCTGGATAAACACTCCTCAGGCAAAGCTTAAAATAAATGGAATTTCTTTTTTTTAAGCTTTGCTAATTTTACTTCAAGAGCCTTCTCTTATTTGTTTTTGTCCACCAGAACCAAAATGGGACTCCTAACTCCAGTTTGTACAAGAAGCCCTTTTCAGAGTCATTTGAGGAGACTCCGCTGCTGGTGGCGGTTCTCACCTACATGGGTTACGGCATCCTTACCATATTTGGCTACTTCAGAGACTTTCTCCGCCACTGGAACATCGAGAAGTGCCACATCGCACATGAGAGGGAGCAGCAGAAGGTTAGAAATGCTTAGACGCAGATGTGTTCTCATCCACTTTATCTTGTCACATAGTAAACACTGTCCATTCTCTGGTGTACAGAATACAATCCAGCTTTGTTCTCACCCTGAACTTGCTGCTATCTAACTGTCTTCGCAGGATTTTGTCCCTCTCTATCAGGACTTTGAGAACTTCTATACGAGAAACTTGTACATGAGGATCCGAGACAACTGGAACAGACCCATCTGCAGCGTCCCTGGTGCTAAAGTGGACTTAGTAGAGAGAGTTACGCACAACTACAACTGGACATTTGAGTAGGTGGATTCACTTTTTCTTTATTTGGGATTTTTTTAAACTTCAGACTCATGGAAGCTGCTAAAATTGCTCCAGACTGGGTTGGTTGAATATGACGTAGTGGCACACTCCCTGGTTTCCAAAGGTCAAATACTACAGCGAGATGTCAGTGAACCTTGTATTGCTGATATGAGTAACTAAAGTTGTGATTCAATCCAAAAGGATAATTTTTTTCCTGCTTTTATTAGCAGGAGTCAAATAAAAACAAGCAAATTGCTTTCAAACGGAATGGCTTGTAGAGGTGATTAAAGATGACTCATTTTTTTTTAGATTTTTCTGCGTCTCATTTTTCCTTGATTATCACTCTAGTAAGTTTCATCTGAAAATGAGAAATAATGGTGTCCGTGGCATTTAAAATCCCACTCTGATCATCTTTTGATCTATTTTCAAAGTGTTCCCAGTGGTCTTTTATTTAGGATTGTGCTGTTTTTAGCCAAACTGTATTTAAAAAGTTTGGTTTTCTAGGACATAGTTTCTGCAAAGCAGTAGTAGTTTGTTAGAAATTCACTTCTGAGTTGTGGGTGGAGCAAATACTCTAGTTTTTCATCTCCTCCTGATTCACAGCTAATTAAATAAAGCAGTACGCAAAAATGCAACAATATTAATGTTCTTTATGTACAGTATGTCCTCCATCATTAGAAAAATGCCACAAGAACATGTTAAAAACACAGGTCTTTAAAGCATGTTAAAGTAAATGTTTGTCTGAAGTCAAAGTTGCAGTTTTGACTGTGGGTTTTCTGCAGGCACACAGGGAAAGTGGTGAAGGACGTCATCAACATGGGTTCATACAACTACCTCGGCTTTGCTGAGAACACGGGAGCCTGTGCCAGCGCTGCAATCGAAACCACGCACACGTACGGTGTTGGAGTGGCCAGCACCCGCTGTGAGATTGGTAAGGACGAGGCTTTGATCTAGGATTCATCAGAAGCCAGAGGTGCAAGTAAAACACCTCTCAGCTCTTTATTGGTTTCTTATGTTTCAACTAATTTCCTGTTTTGTTTAGTTTTTTTGTTTTTAAGAGGGGAAAACAAGCTGGAAAGTACTCAGCTGAATAACAAAAAAGTGAGTCATATCAAATTCTAATTTCTAGGAAACCTGGATATCCACGAAGAACTGGAGCAGTTGGTTGCCAGGTTTCTTGGAGTGGAGTCGTCCATGGCGTTCGGTATGGGCTTCGCCACCAACTCCATGAACATTCCTGCACTCACTGGGAAGGTGAGGAATTTGATTCCTTTCCTCTTTTTGTTTTGCTTCAGATGCTTATCTGTTGAGCCGCTCAATGAGTCCTGGTAACTTGGCAGTTTTTCTGTAAGGGAAAGGAGCGTTTCTAGCACAGGCTTTTAAGAGAAAAAAAAAAAAAAAACAAGAAACCTGGAAAGTTCAGCCTGTTCTTCCGTTAAAAACTTTCCAAACACTCTGAATGAAAAGCATCAAAGAATGTTGGCTTTTTCTCAGTCAGGCTGGAAAGTCAATAGACTTTTTCTGTTTGCACAGAAAAGTCAACCAGCAGAAATATTTAAGCACTTTGTGAGCAAAATGACACATACTGAAAATTGTTAAAATAAAAGTCTGGAGAATCAAGAGATCAGAAGAAAAATTTATTTATCTTTAAGTAACAAACCTGTTGTTTTGTCATAGAAAAATGTCATAATATATGTGAGTTGATTGGAAGTGTTCATTGTTGTTTGTCCTGTTTAGATACAAATTTTTAGCAAAATTTTAAATGAAATAATTTCAACAATGCTTTGGAAATTGTCTTTTTTTTCTCCAAACTTTTCCTTTTATTAAGTCACTTAAAAGTTTTATTTCAAATGCGATGAAGTACTAAAATGCAGAAGTGAGTCTAAAGTAACACTTCTTTAACGAGATTTTAAAAAGATGATCCTGATACCTTAGTTATCTAAAATATATTCTTGTTTCTGTGTTTTTGGTATATATTTTTTGCCTTAATTTCATAAAAAAAAAACATCAACAGTTTGTGTACCAGTAGATCTGTCACTCATTTAAATAGTTTTATTTTTGAAAATCCATGTTTGTTGATTTAAAATTCCATTACAGTTTACATAACTACACAATTGTGAAGCTTTGTCCTTTGTTTGTTTGTTTGTTTGTCTTTTTAGGGCTGCCTTATTTTGAGCGACGAGCTGAACCATGCTTCTTTGGTTCTGGGTGCTCGGCTGTCGGGCTCCTTGATACGCGTCTTCAAACACAACAGTGCGTGGTTTTTCTCTTCCTAAAAAAAGATAAATGTTTTTGTGGTCAAACACTTTTGTCTCGAACTTATAGAGGGGAAAAAAATGTCTTTTTCAGCCTCATATATACAGTTAATTTCAACCACCTTTATCCCAGATGTGGGACGTTATAATTACAGGCGTGTCCATGTTGGTTCAACCCATCTTTCCGTACAAACTTGCACAAATGTACCCGTCACTTTACGGTTGATGTAATCTTTCTTTTACTTAGTCACAAGTGGGTGTAACAAACAAATAAGAAAAGATTACGTTTTTACCACAAACTATGTTTTTTTTTTTCCTTTTTTCCAGACATGCAGAGCTTGGAGAAGCTGCTTAGAGATGCTATCGCTCACGGGCAGCCCAGGACTCACAGACCCTGGAAGAAAATTCTCATCGTAGTGGAGGGCATCTACAGGTGTGCAGAGGAAACTACAGCTTAGTTCTAGATAGCATAGAATACTCCATCAATTAGCCTTTTTTGAATTTCACAGTATGGAGGGGTCCATCGTGCGTCTGCCGGAGGTCATTGCTCTGAAGAAACGCTACAAGGCTTACCTGTACCTGGATGAAGCTCACAGTATCGGGGCTTTGGGGCCCAACGGCAGAGGAGTAGTGGATTACTTTGGTCTGGACCCCAAAGATGTCGATATCATGATGGGAACGTTTACAAAAAGCTTTGGAGCTGCCGGTGGATACATCGGAGGAAAAAAGGTTTGTTAACTCTAAAAAAAATAATAAAAGAGCTTCCTGCTATTTACGACTGTTGAGGCACTTTAACCGTCAGAAGCTGCAGAGGTTTCCTGGTGTATAGTTCACGGATACTGCCGGTAAAGGAACAAGAAAAAAGGAACTTCATGTTGTTCTTTTCAAGTTCTGATTTCACTTTTAAAGAAAATTGGGTTTCTTGTGGCATTTTTATGTTGATGGAATACATATGCAATGAAAGTTGAGCTTCATCTCAGAGGCAAATTTCTAATGAACTTTTGCTGCTTTGCAGAAACTATGTTTTAGAAAACAACAATTTAAAAAAATATATATTTTAGCTAAAAACGGCATAATCCTAATCAAGACACCACTGGGAAAACTGTTAAAGTAGATCAAAAAAGGATCGAAGTAAATCTTTAAACATACTGTTAGGTTTATCTTTGAGATTAGTTTGAATCACGGCAAAAGATTGTTCTAAATGTCCTTAGTATGGCAAAGCTTCATATCATTTTTGTTATTTTCCAGGAGCTGATTGACTACCTGCGCTGCCACTCCCACAGCGCCCTGTATGCCACCTCCATGTCTCCTCCTGTGGCTCAGCAGATCATCTCCTCCATGAAGATAATCATGGGAGAGGACAGGAGCACGCTTGGTACGCTCAAAAAACTGCAGAATGAAAAATTGGTCTGAAGCGTCAACACTCCATTTGACCACAAGATGGCAGCACATACTCAGGCGTTTTGGTTCCTGACCAAGTCTGTTTGTCCTAAGGTGCTGTTATAATAATAATGTTACCTTAATCAAAGATCTTGTCCTAAATCATGTGAATTTGAGAACTTACCTTCTGTGAGGTGGAACCTCCTTAAATATCAGTTTCAGGTTTAAGAATGGAGCCATGAAAAGTGTTTCATAGACTTCCTGCCGACTGTTTCCCAGAGGAGAAGGCTTAGAGCAGCTGACCTTGCAGCAGGCATATTAGCTCGGCAGGTTTTTCTGGTAGAGGGGTGGCGGTCTGATTGGTTGCAGCTCTGTCATTGTTTGCAGTCACAGCCTTTGAAGCCTGGCGTGCTGACGCAAAGTCAAAGTGACAGCCAAGCTGCCTGGTGAAGGTTTGCTGCTTCAATATGGAAACATTAAGACATGTTTAGTCGGGACACATGAGGACAAAGCGATGCTTTTACTGTGAAAATCAGCATGTGGTTTGTGTGACAGTGAGACGGATCTGTGGGTGAACGAAAACCCAGACTCAGTTGTGACTCAGGTTGCTTTGAAGCACTTTTGTTCCTGCTGTTTTCCAGAGGTGCAGGCAGGCAGATGTTTATTGCTGCTGGCACTTTGCGGCACATGGTGATGTTTGCCTGAGATGCTATTTGTGTGCCTCAAACTGAGAGTGAATCTGCCGCATGCGTCAGGCAGTCACATGAGCACCCATGTCTGTTCAGCTTTAGCTTCTTGAACTCCATCTGAAGGAATCTTGTGTCTTCAAAGACCGTCTCTGAAAAAGACCAAAAACGATTTTTCTTGCTGCTGTTGGCTTTTAAACAGCAACAATTTCTTTTTCAAATTTTTTTCACTTTGGATCAGTTGTGTTGAAAGTGGGCCAAGAAGAAAAGCCAAAAGGACTTTATGTCTGTTCCTTAATTACATGAATAATGGTGTTCATTCTGACTAAACAAATTAACAAGAGAAATAGAGGTGTTTCTGTGTGTTTGTCAGTTTTTAAACTCAGACACTGATTGAGGTGAACCTTTTTTCAGTCAGAACAGACATTTAAAACAAAGAAAAATGTGTTTCTTTTGTTTTGATTGTTCTTTTGTTTGGACTAAACCACAATAGGAGTGAAGTTTTAGTCACATAGTCACAAATCTATGCAACCTTATCAAAAGTCCACCAGTGCAAAGTTGTTTTTAATGTCCAGCGAAAGCAAGATGGAGGAAAAAATCCTGAAATGTTTTTTTTGTTGGCTTTTTTTTTTTTAGGTGCAGATCGTCTCAGGCAGCTTTCGGAAAACACGACTTACTTCCGCAGGAAATTACGAGAAATGGGATTTATCATTTACGGGAACGACGATTCACCCGTCGTGCCTCTCATGCTCTATATGCCCGCCAAAATCGGGTATGTGATTTTTTTTTTTTTTAATTCCAGGTAAACTGAGCTTTTTCTGTTATGTTTCATTCGTCTTTTTCTTTGGATCTTCGGAACCTGAGTTTGTGTGTTTTGACTCAGGGCTTTTGGACGGGAGATGCTGAAGAGGAACATCGGCACCGTGGGCGTCGGCTTCCCAGCCACGCCCATCATCGAGTCCAGAGCTCGTTTCTGTGTGTCTGCCGCTCACACCAGAGAGATGCTTGATACGGTGAGCCATGTGAATCTGTGGATTCGGACTCCAGACATCGTCCCATGATCCTCTTTATGACTGAAGAGTTGACCCATAATGGGAGCGATCCTGGCACTCTTTTAGTCAGCTAATCCTATTGCTGAATCTCAGCTTTTTGTGTTGACATCTCTGCGTGTGAATCAATTTCTCCATTCCTTCAAGAACCCAGAGGATGGAGCAGATTTACAGATGCCAGCAGGCTTCAAACGGGACTTTTATTTACTTTCTTGCTCTTGCAGAGGAGCATGTCAGCGCCGCTTGTAATGATGGATTTGAAGAACATCAGCCTCCTTTTGTGGAGCTCTTTCAGGAGCTGTTCTGTTTTTTTTTCTCCTCGTCTTTGGAAAGAGAACAGTCCTTTCTAGTTCTTAAGCCGTGGAATCAGGAAAAAAAAAACGACCAAGAGGAAGGTTAATTGTTTCCAGGTGTCCTGCAGTGTGTTGCAATGCCGATGCAGACTGGTGGAGAAAGCCGAGGAGTTTCTGCTCAGATGAATCGAGACTTCTTGCTTGTGTCATTTTTATCCAAAAATAACTTTTTATTCAAGTTTAAAGACCCACTCTGTTTATCTTTTGATCTATTTTCAAAGCATTCCCATTAGTCCTTTAACTGTGATGATGCCGTTTTTAGGCAAAAATAAAAAAGCTATGTTTTTATATGACGTAGTTTCTGCAGAGTGGCAGTGTTGAGCAAGCACGCCCCCTATTCCCAATCATCTATCTGTTTATACGTCTCCTTCTAGCTTGCAGCCTCTCACACTCCCAACCTAACGTTACGGGTGCAACAAAATTGACGATCGATATTGGACTTTCCCAGCCGTACCGTTTTGAGCCTGATTCCAACTCAGACGAGGATCTAGTCGTCTACAAGTGGAAGCATCAGAATGAGGCGGAGCAGCGGATTTCCTGCGTCACAAATTCAATCTTTTTCAAATTACATTTTTTTTTTACTGCTCCTGATTCACTATTTGAATAAAAAAATACTCAAATGCAATCCTAAGCTTAATTTTCATTATATATGTTTTCAATCATGAGAAAAATTCCACAAGAACATGTTAAAAACCCAATTTTCATTCAAGTAAGGTTGTGTTTGTGGTTTTTCTTTCAGGCGCTGCAAGCCATCAGTGAAGTAGGCGACCTGCTTCAGCTGAAGTACTCCAGACGGGAGCGACCTCTTTCCTCGCTGGGATGGACTTCTGAAGAAAGTCTGCTTCAGGACTGAGTCGCCTCATCTCCTTCCAGCCACCTTCTCACCTAAAGAGCTTGCTGTTTGTCCTTCTCTTACCTGTGACGGAAAAACCTCCCTTTTCCAAGTTGTCCCCACTCTCACCTCATCAGGTCGCACAACTGTGCACACACTGAATGTGTATTTTATTTGTGCAATACAAAAAAACCCCAAATGCAGAGTTTTCTTCCAGAATAGAAGGCAGAGCTTTGATGGGAATTCCTGTTTCTGTAAAAGAAAGGGAATCAGTCACGGCGGTGACGCTCACAGAGGAAAACGACAAATGTAAATATTATTTATCACAATTGTTTGTAAAACTGCTTGAGGGGAGCAGAACAAACTATTTCATCTCTCATTGCTTTTTTGTATCTCTTCTACTTGAACGGAGTGCATTCTTTCTCTAACCAAAGGATATTTATGTATAGATATATTTTCTACCTTTTTATGTTTGTTTTTTTCTTTTAATCCAAAACAGATGATCTCTATTGTATCTGTGAAGGAATCCCAGGGCATCAGTGTACGGTGCTTTTTCTTACCCACCATACCATTTACACCTGCACTCAGAAGTATGGGCCCAGTGTCTTTCAATGATTTACAAATGTGGGATTTATTCTTTTTTTTTTCACTTCCACATTTATTCTCACACAAGTGCTGTTGCGTGAATCTGAGTTTCCAATTGTATGCATGACGATGCCATTCATCCGACGTACAGCTTTTATTTATTTCAAACCCTTTTATGCATTCGGTTTTGTATGTCTAGATGAAACTGCGGTTCTGACGCAGTTTTTGACTTAATGTCTTAACCAGAGCTCTGTGCTGCTGAAAGGCGTTTCTAATGCTGGCATGAAGTGGGCAGTGAGTTCAGGAAAAAAGTTTTGTTTGGATTGAAATTTCACATCTGTTTGTTTTCTGGGTTTTGTTTGAACTCATTTTTATGACAAGAACTTGTTCATTTAACTTTGTTGGCCATGATGTTTCCTGTTATCTAAAAAAAAGCATTGATATAACTAAAAATCATGTTTTTGTTTTGTCTTTGACACAGATTGAGTACAACTTTTAAAGCATTCCAATACTGTTCTAAGATAACAGAAAATTATTTTATTACATATCTAATTATTGATGTATTATTTAAAAAATCTTATTTTGATTTTTTTGTGTGTCTGAAATAACATTTCAAGCATATTAATGTCCAGGAAGTCTGACATCTGAACAGCTTTTACCTGTAAATTCTGCTACAGGAGGCACTGAAAACTGTTCTTTTTCTCCCCATTGTAAGTGCTCTTGGAGTCTGAAAGCCATGTTGACACATTTGTTGGAAACTACTTGAAAAGATTAAATCGAATAATTTAATCCACTTGTTGAAATGGGTTTATTTCCCGCTCACACTAAAAGCACATCCTTTGGAAGGGGTTAGTCACAGACACGTCGGGTTTCCACATAAACACTCCTAACATTCTTGTACAAATGTGCGTGTTCTTTTTTTTTTCTTTTCAATAAAGTTACTTTTTTTTTGAATGACGGAATATTCACCTCATGACTGCGCGTCATCCAACCCCCTCCTTACACAGCTGGTAGCAATCCGACCCCGAACCTCTGCGTGCGTAAAAGTTCCGCGCAGGTTTACGCAAATCGCTCAGCTGGGCAGAACGCGCGCTCCCGTCCTTCCTGTAGACCCGATGGATGAACTTCAGCTTGATAATGGATTAACTCATTAAGCAAAAAAAGGCACTCTAGATTTCATTGTGTTGGAAGAAAACACCCACGACGAGTGAGTCAGTTCCAAAGTAGCTGAAGAGGAGCGCGCCGGTGCGGACGAGGTGATCCTTTCTGCTCCCCGGTGCTTAAAAAGCTCCTGGGTTTATGGGGAAGAGAGGAGCTGAGCTCGCCTCGTCAACAGGACTGATGATTGCTGCGCCCGGCGCGGGTACCAGATATGGATAACGCGCGTAAAAGCTCTTGATGCCGATGCGCATCATCACAAGAAAAACTCTGCGTTTGTCCTAAAGCTGCAGGAAAACGCTCAAATTTAGCGCAACACGTTCCAGACAGAGACCTTCCTTTCACGGGGAGCACGGAGGGTGGGGGAAACATGCGTCAAAGCGCTGCAAGAAGCTGCAAGATGCTCTTCGTTCTTTGCTCCATCCTTTTCGTTGGTGTGGGTGTAGGATTCCCAACCAGACGCAAGAACATTGCGCACAAAGTAAGTTTCCTTCATGCATTTTCAATCTTCTACTTTCATTTCACCTTTCATTGCAAATGTTAAATCTGTCTCAGTCACACCTGTTACTAAACAAATAATTTTTTTTAAATGTATTCTTTACTTTTGAATAAACTTTAATAAAATAAAATGTAGTTAAATACTGTGGAAAATCCTTCAACTTTAAGGAAATCTACAGTTTTCTACTCAAAAACAGGTCTTTTCAGATCTTTAACCTTACATCTCCAAAGTGTTCATGCTGCTTTCATTTCTCTGCTCAACTCTCCATGTATAGTAAGGTTTGCAATCTCTGGGCATACACCCTGCTATCATAAATCCAAACTCCCTACATGCACATGCCGAACTGTGTGTGTCCAAAGGGAATGTTTGTGCTCCACAGACATATTTGGATATCAAAGTCTGATGGTGTGTGCATTGGGGTTCAGTTTTTGCCTTTGAACTCCTCGTCTTGTGTGGCCTCCCACGGATGCCTTCAGACAGTCTTTCTCTCTCATCATCCGTCTGACTGATGTCAGACAGAAAACAGAGGGAATTCAATGAAAGAGAGAAAAGAAATCCATCTTCTCTGGAAGTTCTGGTGCAGATGACTAAGTTTTCCTGTGACCTGCTGAGTTTTCTGGTGGGTGGAAAGGTTTGGTGCCCAGTGAGGACACTGCTTATGTAACGGGAATAAGGCAGATCTCCCACACTGGAGCTCAGGTCAAGTGTCACTCATCTGATCGTTTACACTGGCTCTTTTTTTCTGTGTTAATGTGGAATTTCCTGTTTTTGCCTTCACCCCCATCCCTCTGCCATGAAGAGCGAGCAGGAGGAGGGTAGAGGTGGCCTCTTTTTCCAAAACCTGGGACCTGTTGGCCCTGTTTACTCTCTGCTCACACACACCGCACACCCCAGCGTCCACAGCCTCGCCCAAGTTCCAGCAAGCATGCATTTGTTGTCCCGTTTCCAGGATCAAAGAGGGTCCATAGTTTATTGTTCTTCTGTAATTGTTTGGAAACAGCCAAGTGCAGGGCCCTTTGATATCTGTGTGCATATATAAATCAGGGCTGCCACTCTGCATGCCTTCCCAGCCTGGCCCCCTCCTCAAATCCCACTGCCCTTCACCTCAGACCCTCCTGCAGGCCTCATCCACCCTCCCTGTGATGTGTGCCATCAGCGACAGTAGCTCTACATGGGCGTAGTTGTTGAAGTCCCTTGGAATCAGGGCGCCGTCCCCCCCCCGGGGTGGCGGAGGGGGAATGCAGGCCAGTCGGAGGCACCCATGCAGGATCCTCGTTAAACACACTGCATGCCATCAGCCATCGCGCCTTTGATCAGAGGAGCCCCACAACCAAGAGGAGGATCAGGGAGGGGGTGATATACAGGGCGAAAGACTACAGGATCCAGATGTGAAGCAACACCAGACGAGGAGGGTGTAAAAGCATGTGGCCTCTTTCTTTCAGAACTCTGGACTAGGCCTTTTTCATCTTTCTGCAAGTTTGTTATTATAACTGAGGGGTGGCATGGTGGCGAAGGAGGGGTGGGACACGCGAATCGTGTTCGGTGTGAATGCACCTTTAGAGTTCACACAGCATTCAGAATGTGAAACATAAAAGTTGCAGAGATGTATTTTTTCTGGAATATTTCAAAAATAATATTTTATGTCATCAAGAATCTTCAGATTTCTGACAGAAATATGAAACTATTGGAGAAAATGCATTTTTTAATGAAAAAGAATAAATCTAGGATAAAATGACATAATTAGTGAGCTAATAAAGCAAATACTCCTAATAATTTCTGTTTTTTGTTCTGTATGATACTGAAAATTGCTCTGAAACAAGACAAGGCTCAATGAAACAAACAAACAAAAATGTTTTTTTTAAAAAAGCCATTCTCACTTTCCTTCATCTTTTCTAAAACCTCACAAGTCTCTTGAAGAGCTGAATGCAGTGGCAGCAGGTTTGGACCTCTCCATCAGCTCAGGGGTCCCACACCTCCCAGGCCCTCTCATTAAAGCTAAGAGAGGATCTTTTTGGCACAGGACACCCTTTGTCTACAGCCTGGATGCCATGCCTGTTGACGGGACAAAACAAGAACGAGAGCTGGTTGATCACTTTGCGAGTTTTGCTTCTGGGCTCCAAACCCAAGATGTAAAGCAGTCAATGTTCTTTGTATAAGTTTTTGGAAATATTGATATAATAAAGCAATGCAGTATTTTTTAGATTTAAAAGACCGACTTCAGGACCAAGATTTTTTATGTTTTTTTTTTTTTTTTTGCTCTATTTATGTTTTTAAGCACATGAAGCTTTTTGTGGCTTAAACATCTTTTTTTTTTTATATCAAACATGTTTAAATGAGAAACTGTCAGATCCGTATAATTTTTCATATGTATTTGTTAAAAATGAGGCCTCATCCGGTAAAAGACTCAATATCTTTTAAATTCAGAACATTTGGTTGCAATAAAGAGCAGAAATGAAACCACATTGCAGAGAAAGTCAGCTTTATTTTTTTAAGAATATGTTCAAATAAAACACTAAACCCCAATATTCCCTGATCAGACTCACAGCCACTCCATTCATGGTGGCGATGTCCAGTTGGAGGAGAACCAGGTTCAGAGACTTGATCCTGAGCCTCATAGCCAGCAGAGAAGGTGGTCCCACCCCCAGCACCGCTCCGTCGGCGTTCTTCCTCAGCCCCAACCTGAGGAGGACACCAAACCCTTCATCTTTGACATCAACAACTTTCCGGATCTTGCCAATGCGGACATAAGCTTACAGAACCCCAACATACAGGTATGTTGGATGTTAAAAGTGAAAATGGAATGAGGAAAATGGCAAAATTAAAAAAAAAAGTTTGATTGTCCCCTGCGACAGACTGGCGACCAGTCCAGGGGTATACCCTGCCTTCGCCCATGAGTAGCCGGGTTAGGCTCCGGCAACCCCGTGACCCCGAAAGGGATAAAGCGGCTTGGAAAATGAATGAATGAAAGTTTGATTGTACTCTTTCTTTGCTTTGTAACAAATGTTATCATCTTTTTGTGTTGCCACGGATGCAAAGCTGATTTTTTAAGTATCCTAAAAACAAGTAGTATAACAAAAGTCTGTATCAAGATCACGCACAGACATCATGTAAGGATGATTTCAACTCTGATGAGGCTTCCTGGAGCATGTAGTCCTGCTGTGATCTGCTCTGATTGAAAGATACTAGGGGGTGGACTCAGTAGAGGGTAACTGCAGAATACACAGACAGGTATGTTTGATTTCTGTGGCTTTCCATCAGATGAACGGAGCCCACTCTAGCATGTAGGATGAGTCATGCTGAGGTAATGAGAGGTTGTTAACCAGAAGATTCATGTTCTGGATGCAGAAGGATCGTCTGATTCACTGAATGCTCATGTCTGCTCAGCTTGCCGTAGCTGAAGAAGGTCGGTGTTGTGATGAAGTGGTTTGAGCACAGAAATAGCACTAGTAGATCTGATCCTGTTTGGATTTCCTGAAAGACGTCTTACTCCTGTGGGGCTGATATTTAATAGAATAGAATAGAATAGAATAGAATAGAATAGAATAGAATAGAATAGAATAGAATAGAATAGAATAGAATAGAATAGACAATTTTATTTCAGACTCGAGTTCCATATGTAACCCAATAAGCAAAACATACAGTAAGTAAAGGAGCAAAACTAAAATATGAATAAAACAACCTAAAAAGTTAAAAACTTAAAATGTTAAAAATGTAGAACTGTAGAAACTTAGAAACTTTAAAATTGAATAAATGTAAGGGATTTAAAAGGTCTCTGGAGTTCTTCTAAATTGGGAACTGCTAACAAAGATTTTTTTTAATCAAATCAATTTTAGGAATACAAAATTCATTTTTTTCTAACTGAAGAAAACTTAGTTTGTAGCAGAAATCTATGAAATAAATTGACATGAATTTGACTTGGGAACCATTTTGAATTGAATTAAAATCACTCTTTTATCCCATGCAGGTAACCATAGAGGTGGTGGATGACCCCCAGATGGAGGTGGAGATGGACCTGGCCAATGACAAAGACTGGCTGCCCCCCTCCTCTCCATCCTCCACCGTAGATTGGATTGGAGGTCAGAAGCTCTTCTGGCCGCTGTTTTGGAGTTACACCGATTCCAACGAGGACACCAGCAGCCGCTCAGACGCAGAGGAAACTGGGGAGGAAGACGGCGAGGAGGATTATTCCTTAGATTATGGCAGTGAGGAGCCCTTACCCAGTGGAGTGGGTGGTGACTGGGATGCTCACTGGAATGAAGGCTGGGATCCCATGCAGAGCTATTACGGTGAGCGCCTTTATGTCAAACGTATCTGCAAAATGTGATGATTCCGAGGAAACAGTTGATGGAAAAGGCAGGAAGAACTGAACGGCTTGAAGGTTGTCTTGTGAGCCTCCAGGGCAGCAGGAGCACTCGACCGCGAGGTCATTGCCAGTTCCTTTGAAGTCGACACTGGTCGTGCTGGCAGCAGAGGCTTACCTTTTGAAGATGCGCTCGCTAATGGCAGCGTGGAGCCGGCACTGTTTCCTGGGACAAAACATCCCTCTGCTTGCCAACAATTAGAGGGCAGAATGGGAACACTGAATGACAGGGGCCATTTGATCACCTCTTTCATCCATTCCCCAGGACACCGTGGGCCCTCTCTGCCCTCCGCGGCTCAGCCTTTTAGGGCAGTTCAAGAATTTCGGGGGGCTTTGAGGGCTCGGCAGACCTTGTGTTGTGTCTCATGTTGGACAGATAGCTCATTCACTGATAAAAATAGTAACGATGAGAGAAAAGAGGTGTCCGTGCTCAGTGACAGAAAAGAGAAAGGAGGAGAATTCTTTGGATAAATGCGAGTCTGTAATCTTTCATTTTCAATTGTTCAAATATTCTTCAAAAAATAGGAAAAGAAGACCAATCTTAAAAAGAAAATTACTAGAAAGTTGTACAAAGTTTGTTTTTTATTGTTGTTCGTTTTGATTACTGTGACTAGCAATACTAGTGTGATAAGTGGAAATGACTCATTTTAGAACAAAATGTGAACAAAACAACAATAAGTCCTCATAAAATCTAAAACTAGCACTTATTCTTAGATTAAAGTTTTTGTTTCCAATATAATGGTGATGTATGCTGCTAACATTAAAGTAACATCAAACCAAAAATTAAAGAGCAATTTGTGTTTTTCTGTTAAAAATTTAGAGCAAAAGGATTTTAACTTATTTTTTTCACAATATTTTCTTTTTTTCTAGCTCTTAATTAGACAAAAAAAATGTTGACTTTGAGAAAAGTTTGGAATGGTGTAAATATTATATACTTGGTAAAATATCTTGAATAACTAAAAACAAGGTTTTAAAAATACTCAAGGCTCAAATGGTTGGCAGAGACTCCTGTGGGGGCACAATACTCATGGAGCGGTCACATCTGAAGACGCCGTGGATGTAAATAAAGGATGTCATTCTTTGCATCTTCTGTAATTAGGACTCTCCTGGGAGCTGGCACTCTGACGGCCTGGGGCTTCTGGCACGGCCCACAGAAGAAAACTGGGTGTTGACCACACCCAGGCTGGTATTTCTGCATCCACCTCGCCTTTAATCGGCGATGACTTGTTCTCAGTGTTATTAGCGCCACAAGTATATAGGATGGAGACAGACAGTCTTAGCACTGCTCCTCTCCCCCTTTAATTGTATTGAAGCCTGCTTGGAAAGAATGCGGGTCGTGAATGGGAAAGATTAGGGAATGGGAAAGACTGGGATCATGAAGTGGATGAGATGATCTCACACACACACAACTTCCTTTATTCCATAAAACACCAGCTAAGGTGATATTTCTCCGTTTGGATCCTGTAGGGAATTAGAATATTTCAATCTGATTTTTTCATGCAGAGAAGGACTCGGATGAGTGGACTCCCTGGTCTCCCTGCTCAGTGACATGTGGACACGGTGAGAAGAAGAGGACCAAGTCCTGCGGCTATTCCTGTACGCTGACCGAAGCTTCCAAGTGTGACCTGGACCCCTGTCCAGGTGAGATGATGCGTTCCCTGTGAAGATAAAGACTAAAAAAAGAAAGCTACAGCAGAGTTTCCTGTTTTCTGTGATGAAATTGATTCAAAGCTTTCACTTTTGCAGGTGATGTCAATGCTGTTGTAGAACCCTTTCCTTTTGAGATGGAGAACGGCACAGAGCCTTTTGGAACAGGTACAGTTACAGTGACACTTTAAAGTTCAACTCCGATCATCTTCTGATCTATTGTAAAAGCTGTTATAATTATGCAGTTATTTAGCCAAAACCAAAAACCTTTCTAGGACATAGTTTCTGCAGTAGTTCATAAGAAATTCACCTCTGAGGCGGAACCCTTGGTTCGGATTAACCCCGCCCCCTTACCCTCCTCATTACTGAGAGGACTCTGTTTATAGCCTTTCACACCCCCAGTCTAACATAACAGGTGCCGAAAAAATGAGCAATTTTCAACTAAAGTACTTTTCTATTCCATATGTCCAAAGTTACAAAACTGAAAGTCAAGCCCATAAGACCATATAAACCAAGACAAGAAGAATTGACATAGTCCTTTGTTTACTATACCTCTTATGGTTTAGGTGATTTCTGATTGATTGATTGATTGATTGATTGAGCCTATTAACCAGCAGTAACCACAACAGGAATATAGTGGAGCCTGTTGGGTTGATATACTAGACAAATTGGGGCATTTTGTTGTACAAGCGCCAAATTAGCCACGGATGTGGGCTACCTCAGGATCCCCTCTATCGGAAAAGCACGTTTACTTCAAGGAAACTCCAAAATGGCATCAATTTTAAAAGATGGCGGCCATACACTCAATTGTTACAAAAATATTACATTTTAAAACCGTGGATTTTCTTCTGGTAAACTTTCTTTCCTGAAATTGGGGCCCGTCAGCTGCCATCATGCCGAATTTCATGCTTGTTCCACAAAATGCACGATTATTTTCATAACCGATTCCACTAATGATTGAACAACAAGCAGAGAGGTCGATCTCAATGACCAGGTTTGCCCAGATCTGTTCGACGTTCGAAGAGGCCATCCTTAACTTTAGACTTGATGTGATCCCGACTGTGCTTCTTCTCATCAGATGTGGACAGCTGTGAAAAGTGGCTCAATTGCAAGAGCGACTTCCTGCAGAGATACCTCCATCAGGTCATGTCCGAGCTTCCCAGCTGCCCCTGCTCCTTCCCATTCGAAGTGGCGTACACTGTGGTCAGTGTCTATGATGAAACCCACGGCCGGCCCTTCCGCTGGCGCGATGCCAGCGGCCCCAAGGAGCGTCTGGACGTCTACAAGGCATCAGCCCGAAACTGTATCCGCTCTGCGCTCTCCAGCGACTCGTCCACCCTGGCAGCACAGCAGTGCTGCTACGATGACCGCGGGCGGCTGATCACACGCGGCAAAGGTGCGGGCACGCCCAACCTAATCAGCACCGAGTTTTCACACGAGCTGCACTTCAAAGTCGACGTGCTGCCCTGGATCCTGTGCAAAGGGGATTGGAGTCGCTTCCATGCCGTGCGGCCTCCAAATAACGGACTGCATTGCCCAGAAAACCCCCATGAAGATGTTTTCATGAATGAACTGGAAGAAGCCAGGGAGTACTGAGGGACGAGAGCCTTAACTGCCACTTTCCTCAGAGTTGGAGGCTCCAATCCTAATTTGAGAAGGGACAGACTGCCTTCACATTGTGAAATATAACCCCAAGCTATTCCACGTTGAAAAACAGAGACATGGAGACATTGTCCAGATTTTAGCCCCAACTTAAAGGCTCAAATGGACAAAAACAAGAGAGGAAAAGTAAAAATGAAGGAAAAGTGTGTGTCCAAATTCTTGCCACATCTGGCATTTCATCAAACTGTTTATTTTCACAATCAGTCTCTCTTTTGGTGCCTGTAAGAATGCCCACCTACTGGTTTCTTTTCTCTCTTCATGTAAGGCACACGTTTAGATAAAAAGGATAAAATCTCACAAAAGTGAGGATTTACGAAAACAACTGCATGGGAACAGAAGATCATAAAAGCTGCTACATGGTTCACTGGACTGAACATTGTAGTCGCCTTTTTAATTTTCAAAATTGTTAGACCATCTGGGTTCTGGAGGAAGCTCAGTTTGCAGGAAAGTTATGATCTGAAAGAAAAGAAATCTGTTTTAAAGCGAAGAAGTTCTGCAGAGGTGAGGCTGCTCAATCCTAACAGTCTTCTCAGGGGAACAAAGTGACACGATTTCCTTTCTCCTCGTTGAATTTTTGGGATGGTGTAGAAAGAGGGTGAAGACATCACCTCCATCATCGCTGCAGCTGGGTTTATTGTTTGTCACTGCCATCTCTTCTCATTCTAGGTAGTTTTTAAGATTTCTCCCTCCAGATGTTCATTTGGAATCCATAATCACAAAGGAAGGCACTTTCATTTCCCGCTAAGGTGTTATTGTGAAGGGAAACTCTGCACTGTTGCATGATGGTGCATAAAGTGTTGAGAAAAGCATGCAACTTTTGGGATTTCTGACAATAGTATTATTACATATGTGATGTTGTACAGTATTTATTTGTCTGTTTATCTTTTTTTTCTAAGTTTGAATTGACACTTAACATGGCGCACTAATGGACTGAAAAATGAAGGCACCCATTAACAAAGGGAAAACTTCACACGACAAAAAAGTGTGTTTTATTCTGTGTTGAGTCTGTATTGAGAATGAAAAATGTACATACATATATAAATATATATATATATATATATATATAAACATTGCATTCATTACCTTCTCGCTGTGTCCTTTTTCCACTTCTGCAGTAGCCACAAACTGTGAAAACACTGTTTGCATTTAGGTTCCCGTCAAAAAGACAAAAAAAAGAGGATTTTCCACAGTCGAAATGCCCGTTTGAAATTTTTTTTTCTGGGAAAGTGCTTTGATCAACTCAAACCAATAAAGGAAGGCCCTGGATATTTCTGAAGTTAGTGCTTAGTTATCTGTAAATACCTTTTTGTGGCTTTGTGAGTTAGTGCCCGCCCACCAAGAATTAATAGGGCCGTAATGTTTCTCATCTAAGCTCAAATTTCTACATCCTACAGATCTTGAGCCCAGCGATGACAGGATTCAATGAGGGCAGTGCTTTTCTCTGGTTTTGAAGGGTGCATGGTTTTCTTTACAGGTTGAAGTTGAACGTTGTGCAGGTATTTTCTGGATAAACACTCAACCCGCAGCTTTGCACACACCAGCGTGTTCGTGATGGTAACAAACTTCTCAAAAAAAGTTTTTTTTTTTCAGCTTTAAACAGGAAAAAGTCAAGAGACGTTACCTCTCAAGACTCATATTCCACCAGTTTCAGCAACGATTAGTTTCTGGGTTGATCTATAGCTCCTACAAAGGATTTAATAACAGGGATTTAAAGGTTCAGAGGTCAGAGTAACTCAAATCCACTAGGCTTAGTCCAAACAGCCCCTTCACATATTTTTGTTTATGAAGTCTGCTCTTCTGATGTTCAATTTCACCTTGAAGATGAAATATTTTGGGAGTCCTTCAACAAAAATCAAGTGACGTTGATGCTAAAGAAGAGTTTAATTGGCTAAAAAAAGGGTGATTTGGAGCTGTGCGGGTTCTCGGGTTGTTCCACAGTTGCCTGCAGATGAGAACTGTGTGGAGGGAAGCCAAACACATGCTGACCACATTGCTGCTAGAGAATAACAGATAAATAACCGCAGATGTGTGGACAGAGGAGAGAACTGGGACAGGGAAAGCTGAAGAAACAGAGGGGAACATGAAAGAGAGGGGTGGTTACCATGAGATATTATCTGAATGAAGGGCAGATGCCTTTTGGAAAAGCAAGGAATTGTCTTCACAGCTTATCAAGGGCGTGTGCGTGCCACCACAGAGGCAGTGTGATGTGGTTACACGCAGGTCCAATGTGACCGAAATCCCTTTACTTTTCCTTTGTGAGAATTATTTAACAAAAGAAAAGTGACAGGTCTGATTTATGGTCCAAAAGTCCTTGGGAAAGCTTTTGTCAGGCGCCCTCAACTTCAGCCCGGTGGATGTTTCATCCGTTCAGACATGGCGCCGCTGGCCCAGACCTGGTGCCAACCCTTGGTGGTTAAAGATTTGTTTACTTTTGTAGGCTGGCAGGAAAATTAGATTTCCTCTGGGTGTTCTGAGGCTCGTTGACCCCGCACACAGCATGGCCCTTTGAGGATCTAGCTACTCCCGTTACTCCAAACCCCCCCACCCCATGGAGATCGCATGTGAGCAGAGCACCTCCACACAAACACATCTAAATTCCCAATGACTGTCAGGGGCTCCATGAACGCTGACCCACATGTGCGTGTCTGCACATATGAGGGGATCCACACGCATGCTTTAGCAGCTCAACCTGTAGAAGAATGCCAGATGATCTTAGAACCTTACGGATTATGCAGAGCTTGAATTATCCCATACCTTCGGCAGCTTGACACAGAGGAAGGCCTTGTTCTGGGATGATCAACACAACTAATCTACAAACGCAGCCGCCCTCCAGGAGGACGTTGAAAAAACAAAGAGGTTCCTATGTGGGAAAGCGAACAAAGCACAGAAAGGTTTTTATAAAGTCTGTCCGTATACACCACCAAAGATGACAATAATGAAATATGTTACAAAAATAGGAGGTGGTTCTACATGATCAAAACACAATCTGACAGTTGGCGTTCCTCACAGAGCCTGGTTTCATTTGAACCTGACTCATGATGTGAAGCGCTGAAACCAGAAAACAACAGAACAAACGCTCAAACACTGACAATCCACCAAGTGTCCAAAGCAGATAAGACGACGCTTTTCAGAGACAGTTTCCAGCCACTTCACAGTCAGCTGAGTCTGAAATTTTGCTTGAAAATATTTTCTGCTAAACATTGTGGATTTAAACTCACTCCTAAAGCTTTTCTGCATGACAGAGAGTCCAGCTCTGTTATACAGACTCTTTTCTTCAGTCCACTTGCACACTCTCTTCTGCTGCCAATTGGAATATTTGCACAACTTTATTATCATTATTTATGTAGCTGTTGTCCTCATGGAAAGCAAACTTCTCCAAGATCAGTTGGTGGCCCTTTAACATGAAAAAAACTGGCGTAACATCTTTTTTCCAATGTTACAAACACGCATTTTTGTAAAACTAGAAATCATATCAACCTCAGATGACCCGGTCTGTGATTTACTCGGTGATTTCATTTTTATAATGCTCAAATTCTGGAACACCTAGGGAGGCGTCTAGTAGACATCCAGACCAGATGCCCGAGTGGTTCTACTCTGAGCTCCCTCTGGGTACCAAGCTCCTGCCCTTTTCTCGAAGGGAGCGCCCAGCCATCTTGCAAAGGAAGCTCATTTTGGTCTCTTGCATTCAACCTCGTTCTTATGGTCATGACCCAGAGCTCACGTGAGTATTGGTGTATTTATTGTCAAAAGCTTGGCATTTAGTCTGTAAAACAACCCACAAAATTGCCCCTAAATATTTAGCTGGTTCAATACAGGAACCAGTTGATGTCAGTTGAGCAAAACAATATTCCACCACTGGACATCAATTTCCTTTGGATGACTCAGATTCTTTGGATAAATCACAACCATTTGTTTGTTTACTACTGATAATATGATCAAAAGAACAGCCAGCACAATGCCTTTGGACATGAGAGGGGCCTACAGGTTTGGAGGTCCTGCAGCGGCAGCCAGCCAGACATAACAACATCAAACAGCCCCTAGCCTGCAGTGCTTACACAGAGCCAAACCAAGAATATGATTGCTTTTTTCGAGATAAGAATGCAGACAACCCAAAAGGTTAGTGCAGACAAAGTGAGCAACAGGTATGAAGTTTCCAAGGCAGCTGATTCATGGAGAACACATTAGCTGACAACTTTGCCTTGGATCTAATAAAAATCATCAAATTTTCCTTAAAACCATTTGGATGTCACTCCAGTCTGAATTAGAAGAAGTTTGTGAAGACAGTCTCAAAAATGCTGTGAGCTGAGAGGAAAAAATGGAAATACCATCACCTGCTGGTCACAATAAGAAAGTACACTAACTTTTGCGCCTTAATTTTAAGTTTTACCTGTAATTCTTAAAGTTATCGATGTCTTCTTAGTTAATTGTGAACTGTTTCACATTTTGTCTGTCAACTGTAAAATGCAACCATATTGTAAAAACCTTTATTCTGAATATATGCATAGGATAAAATACTGATTTTTTACCATTTTTCTCCAACATGTTAGGAAGGATAAACCAATAAAAAGCACCACCATGCTATGGTTTAACTCTACAACTTTTTAATAGTTTAATTTATCCATTCATTCATCTTCTTTCACTTATCTGGGACTGGGTAACGGGGGCAGTAGTCTAAGCAAAATTGCCCAGACCTCATAGGATACAGGATATATCTCCATAGAAGATAATAAAAAACCACAAAGTTTCTGGGAGAATGTTTGGTTTTTTTGACAGATTACATTTTTGGAAACATCAGATCCAAGAAGCAAAAATTGACAAGACTTTGTTCCCTTTATGAAACACAGAGGAGGTTTGGTCATGGTCTGGAGGTGCGTCACTGTGCAGGCCGTCTTGAATCTGTACAGAGTTTCTTGAAATTTAAAGAGTGTCAATACATTTCAGTGCAAATTATGACCCAAGTGGGCTTCTGTGAACTTTGATCACTGGTTTGGGGAAACTTTTAGAACATTTTTTTCAGAGAAAATGCACCAAAATCCCTCCTGCAGATGAAGACAATGGTTACAGCTATTTTCAGCCAGAATCATCACTTTGTTTTTTCTCTTTAAATGAACGTTTTAAACTACAATTTCATTAGGCTTGTGTCCTTTTTTTCATGGTTAAATCTTAGTATACAATTATTAATATTTCATTAACAGAGGGACCAATATCTGAGAATCAGACTCAGAGCCAAAAGGGAACCAGAGTTTGCACATGTAGAATAACAACTTTCACACTCACTTAGTCACAACTGTTCCGCTCGTTTTACCATTCCAAATGGGCTTTATGTTCAGCCAATATATTTATGTGCAGAAACATAATGACGCATTTGATTAGCAACGTCCACCTGCATCACTTGGTTGCTTATTTCCCCCGCAAAGATTTGAGATCCTGTGCTGACTCATCCGTCATGTGATCCTTAAAAATGAGTGTAATTGCATAAAAAGCAGGAGGCTCTTCCTGCTTCACCAGCTGAAGGGGTGGGGGCTCATACACTTTACGCACCAATCTACACAACTTCATGCTCTAGTTGGCAGTATTCTCCCCATTTCAATTTTACCTCTATTACCTCTGAGCTAAAACGTTTTCATGGAAGAATAGCTGTTGATGAAGAAGACAGTATAACTTTTCAAAGTTTTGAAGCCACAAAAACTCAGAAGTCACTTTTATCTTTTCGAAATTGGAATATAAAGACGTAAAAGGTACATTTACTTTTGGTTTGTACAGCATTCTGACAAAGCACCAACCACAAAGCTGCTCAGAAACTACTAGCTACTTCCAAAAATGAAAAATCCATATGCCAGCATTTCAACTACTTCACCCTTACTTATCTATTTAAGTGTTCATTACAACCTGTCACCCTCAGCATGCTCATAGAAAAACATGTTCATTAATATTTTCGCTCTACGGTCTTACCAAGAAGTCTTTGACTATATTTCCTGCTTACAGGTTTGACCATTTTTGCCTACAGAGAGCCATATTCACCCAGGGCAGATCCAGCCAAGGCCTAACAGATAGATCGCCAGTGATTGAACATGACTGGAGATTCACCATCAGATGAGGGGGCATGTTCCTCAATACATGATCTTGGCATCTATACTGCAAAAAAAGAAAACCTAAAAACAAGAAAAGAACAAATCTTACGAAGAAAATCACTAGAAAGAGGTAAAATGATCTGTCCATGCAACAAGTCATTTTTATTTGACAAGAAATCTTAGAAGATATGAAAATCTAGAAACACAGAGTTCCATCCAAACTCAGTTTCTTGAGTTTGCATGTGCTTAATTATAGAATTATTATGGAGATTTTTTTTAAAGTCATACAATGTAACTTCCAGGTTTTTCTTTTTACGTTTTGTCTCTTTTAGTTGAAGTGTATCCATTATGAACTTTGCAAACTTCTCTCATCTTTTTAAGTCTTTTTTTGTTAAAAAATACTTGTTTTTGTTTGTTTGTTTTTTACAAAAATTGTTCAAACGTGATGCATTGTAGTCTACAGGCTATTTGCTAATCTAGTGAGCATCAATGCATACTATTTTTTGATGAAACTTCTGGAAAATTTCTAGGGGACTTGATTTTGGATTTGTAGATTCGCATAACTCAACAAAGTGGCGAACGCACCATATAGTGCACTAAGTAATGAGTTGTGAAATAATTCAGACACAACCTTAGTGCATTTAGTTTTATTTGGCTAAAAATGATAACATTTGAATCTCAGAAATTTCTCACATTTCTCAAACATGCTGGTCCAAAATGTCCACTTTCGTTTCTTTATTGTGTGTCACACACATTGCCACAGCCATAAATAATAAACTCTATTTTTGCTTTCACCAAAATAGAGAAATATGTGACATTTTTTGTTTTCTATTTAACCTTAGCTTCAACTTACTTGTATATTATTCCTAACATAAGAGCTATTTTTTCATTTTCTAATTTGAAGCTATTATTTTATGCAACACTAACATGACCAAAATGTTGTTGATGACTAAAATTTAAGAAGTTATACCTTAAAACAACGATTTACAATCTCAGAGTAACCGTATTTGATCTCACACTTCACAGTTACCGCAGCTTTCATTTAACCCCTGAGCTAAAACGCCGTGATTTGTCACGACCAGTGGTGGTCCTGTATTTGTATATGGACTAACACGCCTTGAAAGGTGTTTATTGTAGTTTTGCGTAACCTTGGTGTGTATAAAGGGCAGGTCGTTAGTTTGAAGTTTTTCACGCACAGTCTTTGAGGATCCATTTTTTCGGGAAACCTTTTCTGCCATGGCGTTCTTCAAACTTCCTCTCGGTTTGCTTTCAAATGCGCTTTTGATGCTTCTTTTTCTTCTTCTCGTCGCGTTTTTGGCTTACTGCTTGTACATCAAGTACATTCACATGAAGTATGACCACATTCCCGGACCCCCGAGGGACAGGTATGTTTAACAGCTCCTGAATCCCGATTGTTCTGATGATTTATCTTCATGTTTTTCTCCTCCAACAACAGTTTCCTTTTCGGACATTCACAAACATTCATGAGAATAATGGCAAACGACGGAATGCTGCATGATAAATTCTTGGAATGGTAAACCCGATTTGTTTGTTCATTCAATTTAAACAAATAAATAAAAACGGACGTGTAAATCAACTGTATTTATGTATAACCGAATTGTTTAAAAGTGAAACTTTCCCCCTTTGATTTTCAGGGCAGAGACTTATGGTCCTGTCTATAGACTTAATGGGCTTCATGTCGTTATCCTGGTGGTCACCTGTCCAGAGGCCACCAAGGCATAAACACCATTTGGTAGCTATGGTGCACATTCTTAAGGCAGTCGACCTCTGATCAGAAGATTGCAGGTTCGTTTTCTGCCTTGCTCACCCTTGTGTCAAAGTGTCTTTGGGCAAGACACTGAACCCCAAGTTGCCTCAGGTGGTTATAGGTTGGCACCACTGTTCAGAAGCAGATCTGCCATCAGTGTGTCAATGTGTGTGTAAATGGTTGGATTGGGCCTTAGAAAAGTGCAATACAAGTATACACTATTACACATACCTGAGAAGTAGTTCAAAGATGAGGTTTGATCAATCTGATTTCAGGAAGTCCTGATGTCACCCAAGTACCCAAAGGATGGATTCACATACAAGAAGTTCTTTCATTTGTTCGGCAAAAGGTAGTCCATGATGTCACAACACTGTAACCTTCCTGATCTTGATCCTGGCTTAATCCGTTACTTATTTATTTATTTTTTTTTGTTGTTGACAGGTTCTTAGGCAACGGCCTGGTAACCGCACGAGATCATGAAATGTGGTACAAACAGCGCCGGATCATGGACCCCGCTTTCAGCAGTTTGTATGTTCCTGAGTTTTAGGACTCATTAAAGTTTCATTATCCGCTATTGTTCTTCATTTCTTGGGGTTCTTTCAGATATCTGAGAGGTTTAATGGGAACCTTCAATGAAATGGCAGAAAAACTGATGGAAAGACTCTCCGAAATCGCTGATAAGAACATGGAAGCGAGCATGCTCCACCTTGTAAACAGTGTTACTCTTGATGTTATTGCTAAGGTATGAAAATTGTTTTTTTTTTTGGCATTTATGGAACAAATTTCACTCAAAAATGTTTGTAAAAACCTCCAGGTTGCTTTTGGTGTGGAATTAGACAGCCTAAACACAACTTCCCCTTTCCCAAAAGCGATTGAGGTTTGTCTTAAAGGGATGACGTACAACGTCAGAGATTCCTTTTTTCAGGTATGACCAAAGCATTACTGAGCAAATGTCATTTTCAAGAAAAGTCATCAACAGCAGCAGTTTGCAATCATAATGCTATTCTTCCAGTTCAAACCAAAGAACCGACCCTTTATCAAGGAAGCGAGGGAAGCCTGCCAACTGCTGCGCTCAACAGGAGCCAAATGGATTCAGGAAAGAAAAACTGCGATGCAAAATGGTGAAGAAGTCCCCAAGGACATCCTCACACAGATCATTAAAACGTCTGCTGCAGGTCAGGATCTTTACCACTTCACTTGTCAGATTTTTCTATCAATTTGTGTTAATTTACCAATCAAATGTCTATTTTTTTCTTTGTTTGTTTGTTTAGAGGAAAACATGACTGAAGAAGAGGAAGAATTCATGTTGGACAATTTTGTGACTTTTTTTATTGCAGGTAAGTTCACACAAACGTTCTATATTAAACAAGAGTGGCTGTGTGTGGGTTTAAAGGATCAATAGATCATTTTCTTTTTCGAAAAAAAAGGTCAAAGATTTTCTAACTGACATTGTTAAACAACACAACCTGATTTGTGTCATTTCTGTGTAATTTCCCCTGCTGTATAGTTTTAAATGAGGTAGTCCTTTTTCTTTTCAGGGCAGGAAACCACAGCAAATCAACTGGCTTTTTGCATCATGGAGCTCACAAGACACCCTGAAATCCTGGAGAAGTAAGAACCTTTAAAAAAAAAGCAAAAGTTTTGCATGTTATTACGGATTGTGTCTCTTTTTAAAGATTGCGGAAAGAGGTGGCAGAAGTCATTGGGATGAAACGGGACATAAGCTATGACGACCTTGGAAAGTTGGTCTACCTCTCACAGGTACTGAAATCTGAAAGTTAAAGAAAATGTTGTCAGCAGTTAAAGCCTAAAGCCTATCGCTGGTCTTCCTTTTGATTTTTCTCTCCATCAACATGCAGACACCAAACTTTAGAGCAGGACTTCTCTGTTTTTATGCACACAACTTTTCCATAAAATGTGATCCTCTAGCTATGCGGAAAAAAAATCTGAATCAAAACTAAACCCAATAAGTCTCATGTTCCCACTTTTTAAATGCTCAAATCAAATGCTTAAATCAAAATGCTGAAAACGTTCAATTACATGTAAAGATTCCAACAATGGCACCGATACCTTTAAAATATGGGACACGTTTTTCTTACAATATTTGTATAATACACTAAGAACACCAACTATTGTGGCGTTTAAATCGTTATGGTTTCGTAACCTTGTTTAGCAGTTGAGACACTTATAAGTTCTGAATCTTCTTTGTTGAATATTTCCAACATGAACAAAAGCACTCATTTGCAGCCAAACTCACTGCAGTGTGCTTTAAAAAGAAGACAAAAAAAGTTAAAGACCTTTTGGTTTCTAAGTTAATGGTCTTTGATTGTAGGTAGAAGTTTGTTTTCCCAAAATAATCTGCACAAAATGTATTTTTATTTTCCTTATGTTTGTGAGCCATAAACGATATAACAGGACTTATAACATATTTCCTGAATTAAATAGTTTGGAAAAGCAAACAATTACACTTGCTGTTATATTTTCTGGGCCTGAGGTGTGGATTTCAGTTGTTTAAATGAATGCAATGTGTATTTTTTGTCTTCTGTTGATAATATGAGCCATTTTTGTACCTTCTACGTTTCAGGTTCTAAAGGAGACCCTGAGATTATATTCGACAGCACCAGGAACTTCCCGGGAACTCACAGAAGAAATCACCATTGATGGCATTCGCATCCCTGTTGGAGCCTCCTTAATGGTGAGATTTATGCCGTAGAGTTTTAAAGTTTTAAGTATAAATCAAATACGAGTGTTCATTATTTAGGACAGCACATATCTTTTATGAGCTAGCCAGAGTAAGGATAAGTATGCATTAATGGCCTTTAAAAATAAACCGTGATTTCATTTTCTTCTATTTAGTTCAGCTCCTATGTGTGTGGAAGAATGGAGAAATTCTTTAAGGATCCACTGAAATTTGATCCCGACCGATTTCACCCTGATGCTCCGAAGTAAGTAGCAGACAAGACACAAAAAGGTCCTGAAAGGATGTTGGAGTGTTTCCTGCATCAATCCTTTTTTAAATGTCTCAATGACCTGTCCTATTTCCTCACTGATATTAGCATCTTCTGTTTTATCCTCTCCACTAGCTGATTTTTTTTTAATCTGTCCCTCTCTACTTGCATTGTTCCGCTTGCATGTAAATGTGCCAAAGTAATTCCATTAGATAAAGGTGGTGCTTTATCATTTTTGGGCTGCTTTTTCAGTTCAGTTCAACTTTTTCACAAGTGTGTTTACTCAAACATTCTGAATCGTCATTTCAGGGAGGGATGAAAATTGAGAGCCAGTGTGTGTATGTGTGTGTTTGTGTTACGTGTATTCATTCTCTATTTGTACTGTCTTTGTTTGGTTTCTATTCTGTCAATTGTTCTCACAATTTCTTGAAATGGAGGGCCCTCTTGAAAACAAAATCTTTTAATTCTCTAGGGGTTATTCTCTCACTGTGGTTTTATGTGTCTATAAATAAATAAATAAGTTAAATACAACTCTTTGGATTCAGGCCGTTGAAGCGTTACTATCTATTTTATGTGCCTAATTGTACTTTCTTTCTTTGGACAAGTATTTCTACATCTAGATTTGTAAATGCTTTTCTAATTTGATTCCTGCCATCTGCAGATATTTATGAAATCAACCTAAAAGCAAAAGTGTATTATGCTGTCTGTCTCATATCTTTTTGTTATACAGGCCTTCTTACTGCTACTTCCCCTTTGTCCTCGGTCCACGCTCATGTCTAGGACAGAACTTTGCTCAGGTGGGTGAGGCTTGCTAATAAAACCACAGTTTGACTCAATGAAGTATATTACTAGAGGCGCTACTCTAGCCTGATTGTCCAAGACATGTGAAGAGCAATGCCTTATTGGAACAACTAAGGCAGATGAATGATCAAATGTTTCTATGCAGTAAATAAAAACATCATTATATTGGAAATGCAATGCATACCTGATAAATGGTTAGGATTTTATTCAAATTTACACAGATACTAAGATTTTAAAAAACTGTTAGACTCTTCGTTCTGTGTTTCAAGATGGGTTAATGGGTAGCCGAAATCGCTGCAAGCTGCTTGTGCCCGTTGTATATGGGCCGGTCTTCGCCCAGGTGGCGCGACAACGCTGTTAGAGCAGTGTAGGAACAGTGCGGTCCAGTTGGCAGTCTTACTGGTCCAGGGGCCCCACGGACAGGAGAGAGGGCACAGTGAGCACGTCAGCCCACGGACCTGGTGCGGTGAGGTCTGGGTGGCATTTGCTTTTTTTGGCACAACAACAGTACTTATCAAGCCAGAACCAGTTGCAATGCACCACCAAGGGGCAAATGCACCTGGCGAAGGGAGGGCAACACTGGGCGAGGGGCTCCAGTCTCACAAGTGGATCCCAGCCAGCATCGTGACACTGAGCAGACAGTTTTCCATGCACCACATATCCCTGTCCGCCCGCCGGACGGAGATTTGTTGCTGGGTTCTTCTCTCTTGGCTTACTGCTACGGGGGAAATGTTGGTTAGTTTCTTTTCCTTCGCTGAATAAAATGCCTACATTTAGCGAGTCGTCTGGTCTGATCTGAGGTCTAACACACATAAAAATACTAAGGCCATTTTTCATCATTTAAAAAAAAGATCGGTGGTCCTGCCAGAAAACGTGGAAATAGTGCGAAGTCTAAAGCTACCATTGACTTTGAATAGGCTACAAGATCAGCCTAAACATTCAGTGTTCTGAGTAAAATCACTCAGATCTTCCTAAATGTGTTCTAGAAGTTCTCATTTATTAGCTGACATTAAAAAATAACTTGTGAAAAGTCACATACTTGTTTTTTACAGCTGTGTTTGTACAATTGTAGCACAGCAGTAAACAGGCATCTCGACATATCCAATATGGCTTTCAACTTTGCATACACAAAAAGCTAGCGTAGCGACTCTGGCCTATATAGCTCATTAGTGTGACCCATACCACACATAACGACTGTGACAAAGCTAAATGAGTGTTTGTTTTCAGATGGAGGCCAAAGTGGTGATGGCCAAGCTCATCCAGAGGTTCAGCTGGGATCTGGTTCCGGGACAAAACTTTGACATTCTTGACACTGGCACTCTCAGGCCAAAATCTGGAGTTGTGTGCTCTATGAAACACAGGAAGAACAACTTTTAGGTTATCCTAACAGTAGAAGAAGAAATCATGGAAATATATGATCAAAGTTACTGAGCATAAGTTCTCAGTCTCAGAATTCAGCTGTTAGAAAAATCTATTCTTAGAAGTGTTGTATGTTCTTCAATAAATGTGCCTTTTAAAAAAAGGTACATTTTGGTTTAATTTTTCCAAAAAGAGCAGCCTAGTGTAATTTACTTTCTGTGACAACAAATCTCTTTTTTCAAACAATAATGTAACACTTTTTCTCCCATAAATATACTTTATCCATACAGTTTAGTTTCCAGTCTTGCTGGATCTTTCTGCTGCTTTGACACTGATTGTACCTGCATGTTTGGCTTTATTATCTTTTGTGCTTCAGGTACGGGGAAGTGATTGCATCTCTTGGGGACTGCTTTCTGGTGCAATCTTGCCATGATTTTATCATTCAGATAATTTGATTCCTTGCTTAACAAAAAATTTATTTTTGGTGCTATGTTCTCAATTTCTGATTTGGAAGCTGGTTAAAAACTCCCCTCTTACCTGGTGGTCCAGCTCTGCCGTGACGTAGCATTTGTGTTTCGGTCAGGGATGTAGGTGTTCCATGCAGTTTCTTGCTTGTTTGTAGCCGATACATACTTATTTTCTGCAATATTATACAAATGAAGTCCTACAATGTAATTTGCAGGATATATATTTTTTCTAAGTTCTGTCTCTTTAAGTTGAAGTGTATCCATGATGAACATTACAAACTTCTCTCATCTTTTGTGGGACAACTTGAAGAATCGATGACTGACAAATAACTTTGCCATCAAAATTCTGTAATTAAAATCAACCATGAACATTTGTGTCTGTGCACCTATGTCATAATGCAATGAAATATGCAATGATGTTTTAAAATATTTAAATACCTTTTTTTGAAATTACCTTGTTTGCTGGAGAACTTACCAATCATGATTGACTTTTTAAAATCATATCTATATAATAAAAAACACATATTCTTACTTGTGTTTTTTCATTGAAGTCTCAGCTAAATGTCAAGACTGTTTTTTAAATGCACAGGATAAAAATCAAAATCTTTGTAAAATCTCTTTATCTCTATTAAATCCACATCCATCAGTGTCATGATGAAAAGGGAAGGAAAAGGGAAGGGAAACCACCTTGTGAAGTGCAAACTTAAATGATTTGTGAAGGAGGGTGGTGGTTAGTGTTGACAAAACAGAGAAAATAATCCAAGAGTTAAAAAGAAGTCTGGAAAAAGAAGACAACTGAAATGAGACATCAAGCAAAGCCAGACCTAATCTTTTAATGGCGGTGAAATCAACACCAGTATATGTTAACTGCCAGACTGGCAGGTAAAGGCTGGCCAAAACCAGTTCTAGGGTGTGTGCAGCATGTGTGTCACGAGCCTCAGCCAGTAATCCCTAAACACAAAACAGGAACCAGCAGAAATAGGCCAGAGGACAGCTCTAGCAGAAATAACCAGAAGAGGTACATATACCTGCCAAACCATGACATTAGACCTCTATGACACTTAGGCTTTGTCCGATTTCCCTCCATAGTCCCTAACAACCAAACTACTATAGTTCTGCAAACTATATAACATAAGCAGAACATTTTAGTTCCCTGGATTTTAAAAGCAATTCAGTCCCTGTGCTCACTACTTTTTAAAAAAAAATAAACGCTCATGACGTCACCGTTTTCATGAAGTGAAAAACTAATAAATACGAGCATTTTATGACGGCTATTAATGAATCCATAGTTTTCTGATACTAAAAACAATAATGTTTTATGAAAAATACATTTAGATACTTTTCCCCCCTAAAAATTGAGCACATACATAGTGGTCTATATAGATTTTGGAATTGTAGATTTGGACAGCACTACAAAAAAGAAAACGAACTGTATAGTGCACCAAGTAATGAGTTGTGAAGTAATTCAGACATGACCTAACTTTATTTAGTTTTCTTTGGCCAAAAAGTATAACATTTGAAATTCTCACTTTCGTCAAACTTGTTTGTCCAGTTTCCTTTCTTTATTGTGTGTCACTCACCCCTTGTTAACACATCGCCACAGCCATAAATAATAAACTTTTGTTAAAATTTTTTTTCAATTTTTGTTTTTACCAAAAAAGAGAATAATGTGATTTATTTTCTATTTAACATTATGTTCTAATTACTTGTATATTCTTCATAACAAGAGCTAATGTTTTTATTTTCTAATTGGAAACTATTACTTTGTACAATACTGTACAGTCTTACAGCCAGGGCCAAATTGTGTACATATGGTGTGTCAGGAGTCCCTGTCAGTAATCCAGCCCACCTATGAAGACAACAGGCACCAGGAGAAAAAAGCCAGAGGACACCTCCAGCAGGAATAACAAGAGGGACATCCATCCATCCATCCATTAATTTTTGAGACCTGTTTTGTCCCTTTTCCTAACCTGGCCAATCACCTGTCAAACCATGACATTGGACATCTGTAACACAAAGTGTCTTATAAATGTCTTATAGATTTCTCCCCTCCCTGTATGCTTTGAAGTGATTTTGACAGAAATATTTTTTTTTTATAATCCTGCAACAATGGCAGGGCCTCATTTTTCAGTTTTGTATGTCTCCATTATAAACACACACCTGATCCATTTAGACCAATAGTTTTTATGTCTTTTCTAATAAATGTATTTGACAAACATTGAAATGAATAGTTATAGAATTTTTTAATGGCCAATAAGTTATAGTTGACCAAATATGGTCGTCTTTTTCTTCTTTCACAAAAAAGAAAGAGAAGAAATTACAAGAAGATCAAGGTAGGCCCCAGCGAGGATCGAACTCGCGACCCCTGGTTTACAAGACCAGTGCTCTAACCACTGAGCTATGGAGCCAATGATCTGTACAATAAGCACATTTTAGAATTTAATCACAAATTCCAAAGACATCCCGAATTTTTTTGTTTATTTCTTTGTTGAGGACTTACATAACCCTTGGTGTATATAAATGGCATGTCGTTGGTTTGAGAGACTTCACTAAAAGTCTTTGAGGACCCGCTGTGAGACCTGTACTGTCATGGCGTTTTCCAACCTTCTTTTTAGTTTGCTTTCGAATGCACTTTCTGTGCTTTTCATTCTTCTTCTCGTCGCGTTTTTGGCTTACTGTTTGTATATCAAATACACTCACATGAAGTATGACCACATTCCCGGACCCCCGAGAGATAGGTATGTTTAAACAAGGCGTGTTTTTTCTCTCTCATCTGTGTCCTGATTTTTTTTTCTCTCTTTCCCTTATAAGTTTCATTTTAGGACATTCACCAACATTTCTGAGGATGATGAAAGACGGAGGAGTAGTGCACGACAAACTCTTGGAATGGTAAAATCTAACTTTTTTATTTCTGAATAAATACCAGTATTGTACATTCAATTATATAAGTGCATGTGGCCAAAAAATGTCAACTCAAAATCTCAACTTCTTCCATTGATTTTCAGGGCAGAGATTTATGGACCTGTTTATAGAGTTAATGCTCTGCATTTCGTTTTGGTGAATGTAACCTGTCCAGAGACCACCAAGGTAAACACGAGTTGCACACATTTGAGAATAAGTTATAAGAAAAGTATACGAGTTGAGGTTTTGGCCGATTTGATTTCAGGAAATCCTGATGTCATCAAAGCACCCAAAAGATAAATTTCTCTACGAGAAGCTCTTTTATTTGTTTGGTCAAAGGTAGTCTGTTATCCCAGCAACACCGTAACCTCCCTGCTGTTTAATCCTAAAATCAAATTAATCCATTCATTTTGGTGTTGGCAGGTTTTTAGGCACTGGTTTGGTAACCGCACGAGATCATGAAATGTGGTACAAACAGCGCCGGATCATGGACCCTGCTTTCAGCAGTTTGTATGTTTCAAACACAAAAAAAAATGTGCTTTAACCTGTACAACTGTCATTAAGATTTCATCATCTACCATCGTTATTTATCTCTTGTGTTTCTTATCAGATATCTAAGAGGTCTAATGGGAACCTTCAACGAGACAGCAGACAAACTGATGGAAAGCCTTTCAGAAATTGCTGATAAGAATATGGAAGCAAGCATGCTCCACCTTGTGAACTGTGTTACTCTTGAAGTCATCACTAAGGTACAGAAATGCTATATATTGATAAAAAAAAAAATAATGTTTGGCATGTACAAAACAGACCAACATTTCACTCCAAAATGCTTGTAAAAACTTCCAGGTTGCATTTGGAGTAGATTTAGACCTGCTGAACAAAACTTCCCCTTTCCCAAAAGCCATTGAGACCTGTCTTAAAGGGATGACGTATTATATCAGAGACAACTTATTTCAAGTATGACTTAAAGCAATACTTAGAAAATGTCATTTTCAAGAAAAGTCATCAACAGCAGCAGTTTGCCATCATAATGCCATTGTTCCAGTTCAAACCAAAGAACCGACCCTTTATCAAGGAAGTGAGGGAAGCCTGCCGCCTGCTGCGCTCAACAGGAGCCAAATGGATTCAGGAAAGAAAAACTGCGATGCAAAATGGTGAAGAAGTCCCCAAGGACATCCTCACACAGATCATTAAAACGTCTGCTGCAGGTCAGGATCTTTACTGCTTCATCCTTAGATTTTTCTATCAATTTGTGTTAATTTATCATACAAATGTCTATTTTTTTGTTTGTTTGTTTAGAGGAAAACATGACCGAAGAAGATGAAGAATTCATGTTGGACAATTTTGTGACTTTTTTTATTGCAGGTAAGTTCATCACTTTTGTTGGGTCAAACATTTTGGGATTCAGCTTAAGACCCTTTTTATTAAGCAATGGTTTCCCAAAAAGATCATCAAATGTTTTTTTTTTTCAAAATAAAGATCAATATTTTTTCACTGATTTTGTTTCTATTCTTTTCAGGGCAGGAAACAACAGCAAATCAACTGGCTTTTTGCATCATGGAGCTCACAAGACACCCTGAAATCCTGGAGAAGTAAGAAAACGTAAAAGTTAAAAAATTGAAAAACGCAAGAGCTTTGCATGTTTTTAGTAATTGTTTCTCTCTTTGTAGATTGCAAAAAGAGGTGGAAGAAGTTATTGGAATGAAACAAGAAATAAGCTATGACGACCTTGGGAAGTTGGTCTACCTCTCACAGGTACTGAAATCTAAAAATTAAAGAACATTTTGACAGTAGTTAGGGTATTTCTTTAGATTTGTATCTACAGCAATATGCAGGTACCAAACTTTAGATAAGGACTTAATGTTTTTATATACAATACACAAAAAAATGGGACATGTGTTGCGGGGCAACAGTGTCAGCAAAGATGCCCAGACTTCCCTTTTTTAACAGACACTTCCTCCTGCTCCTTTGGGGGGATTTCAAGGTGTTCCTATACCAGCCAAGAGATGTTGTCTCTCTCGCATGTTCTGGGTCTTCCCCCCAGTCCCTGCCCTGAGGAACACCTCCCCATGGAGGCGACCAGGAGGCCCGATGCCCAAGTCACTTCCACTTGCTCCCCTCAACGTGGAGGAGCAGTGGCTCTTCTCCAAGCTCTCAGCTTAACTTCTAGGATCCCACAAGCTCTCAAACCCCTCCATCATGTTACGGTGGTGATAAATAAAATTATTTTTGCTTCAAAATAAATAATCTTTAAATGACTGTAGGTGGCGGTTTGTTTTTCCTATTCTCCATTCTTGTTATCTTTTAATGTTGATCAATCAAAGTAATTCCAGAATTCCAGAGTCTAAAGAAGTAAACTGCTGCTACTTTTTCTCGGCTTGAGGTGCAGATTTTTGTTTGTGAAAGGTCTGGAATGCAATCAGCCCAGTTCAGCACATGACTTTCCATTCAGACAAAACCTTCCCTAACATAAGTCTAGTTTGGACTTGTTAATACAAAAACTACAAAACTTTTCTTAGCAGAAAAAAACCCTCGTGTTTTTTTTTTGTCTTCTGTTGAGAATATGAGCCATTTTTGAACCTTCCACTCTTCAGGTTCTAAAGGAGACTCTGAGATTGTATTCAACAGCACCAGGTACCTCCCGGGAACTTGCAGAAGAAATCACCATTGATGGAATTCGCATCCCTGTCGGAGCCAATTTAATGGTAAGATTTGTGCAGTTTTTAGCATAAATCAAATATTTTTTACTCCCAGGACAGCACATATCTTTTATGAGCTAGCCAGAGTAAGGATAAGTGTGCACAAACGGCATCAAAAATGAACAGTGATTTCATGTTCTGCTATTTAGTTCAGCTCCTATGTGTGTGGAAGAATGGAGAAATTCTTTAAGGATCCACTGAAATTTGATCCCGACCGATTTCAACCTGATGCTCCGAAGTAAGTAGCAGACAAGACACAAAAAGGTCCTGAAAGGATGTCTCAATGATCTGTCCTATTTCCTCACCACTGATATTTACAATGCTGTCTCATACGTAGATAAAGGTTATCTGTGGATTTAGGCCATTGAATTGCTTCTATCTGTCATTGTCTTGTGTGACACTGTACTTAATTTCCTTGGAGTCTTTGAACATTTACATCTGTAAATGCTTCTCTAATTTAAATCCTATCATCTGCATATACACAGAGAAAATGTTAATATAATTTAACTAAAGCAAACTTGTAAAAACTAGTCTGTCTCGTATCTGTGTTTCACTAGGCCTTATTACTGCTACTACCCCTTTGCCCTCGGTCCACGCTCGTGTCTGGGACAGAACTTTGCCCAGGTAGGTGGGGCTTACTAACAAAACCACAGTGTGACCCATAACACACATAGCGATTGTGGCAAAGCTAAATGAGTGTTTGTTTGTTTTCAGATGGAGGCTAAAGTGGTGATGGCAAAGCTTATCCAGAGGTTCAGCTGGGATCTGGTTCCGGGGCAGAACTTTGACATTCTGGACACTGGCACTCTCAGGCCAAAATCTGGAGTTGTGTGCTCTGTGAAACACAGGAAGAGTAACTTTTAGGTTATCCTAACAGTAGAAGAAGAAATCATGAGCACATGTGATTAATGTAGTTGGTTTTAAGTTTGAAGTCTGTGTTTCTGACTTTGGACATTGGTCCTAAAATATTTTTCTTTTTCTTGTTTTGCATACTCTTCAACGATTCACTTAATTGCAGCCTAATGCAATTACTTTTCTTCAACAAACAAAGCCTATTATGTCAAGCAATAATGCAACGTCAGAGTTAAGTCAGTAAATAAAAAACGTCAAAAATAAGAGCCATGTCAAACTGATTCATGAATCTGACTATATTTGCCAGTGGTCACATGGGGGCGCTGTGGTCATAAAGATGTTTAAATCACCTGCTGAACTGCACTGTATACCTCTCATTTATTGTATTTGACATTATTCTACAGTTGTAATGAAATGAAAATTGAAATGATTCTGGCTGACAACATGTTTTTAGCACCCTTTTTCCTATTGGGGCAAACCCAGCTTTATTGCTGACTTCACAAATGTTTCTTGCAAATGTAACGCTGCGTTAAAACAAAAATAATAAGCATAGGAATAAGAATAAGCCTTGCATCAGCAATGGAATAAACCCCAACTTTCTTGGTTTGAGGTCACAACATGTTATTAAATGCTTTCCAAGCTGTTTAAACCCTCACGGTCATGAAAACAGTATTTAAAATGCTGACAGGTAAACCACTTTTTTGCAAATGATGTCATGACAAACTAATCTCACACAAAGTCACGTGAATCCAGAGAGACAGCTTTCTTTATACTTGGACGGAATTGTAAGACAAATGATCTACAGAAAAATAATAAACTTGAGAATTCAAGGTGTGTCTGCTGAACTGTTGTACATACTATATTACATTTCTTTTTTTTATTGGTGCCCTGAACGCCTCACACTGTTGCTTTTTCTTTTTAAAAGAGGGCGGAGCTTCGGTCCTCTGAGGCTTTCATGTACCTGCTGCCCACTTCACTCCTACGTCTTGATTGGTCGTCTCGGGCTGAATCCGCTTGAATGATTTCAAACCCGAGTGTTTGGGGAGGTGGGGGGATCTTTGGTTTGTTGGAAGGGACTTTGTTCACCATCACACCAAGACGGGTTTATCCGCGGAGGAGCGTCGTTCCCGGTGGCTCGAATCCCGGCGGAGCTCCAAAATGGAATAACATTGAAGGCAACATCTATTTTTTTTAAAAAGAACAATTTTCTTAAATATTTATTACCTACAAGGGGAGCAGGGATGCGTATGTGCTGCGCTTTGGACACTGAGCTCAGCGCCTGATTGGAAATCCCGCGAATCGATACAAAATCAATCAATGAACCCCGGTTATTGATGGGATGCGAACAGTTGTTTACAGAATCCAATAAATAATTCTCTGTAACCAGATTAGTGGGGCGTTCAGTTGATGCTTGAAATTTTGCCATACCATCACATTAATATTTCCTCCATCGGCCTGTTGAAAATTGGAACACAACGTTCAGGATTCGGACAATGTCTTTTAGCACAATTCCTCAACTGCGGGTTGGTTAAAGGGGGTCGAACTTGTTAGTTATAGCATTTACGACCTGATTCACACCAGGTTAGCCATGGCCAAAAATCCGTCCGAGGGGCCGAAGGATGATGTGAGCCAGCTGACGGATGAGGAGCTGCTGCGGTGCAGCAAAGAGGAGCTGGTCAGGAAACTCAGACGAGTCGACGGCGAGAAGATGAATTTAATGATCGAGCATGGCAACATGATGAAAGACATTAACCGGAGGCTGCAGGTGCACCTCCACGAGATTCGGAGTCTGAAGGAGATCAACCAGAAGCTGCAGAACGACAACCACGAGCTCCGGGAGCTTTGCTGCTTCCTGGACGACGACCGGCAGAAGGGCAAGAAGCTGTCCCGAGAGTGGCAGCGCTTCGGCCGCTTCACCGCCAGCGCCATGTGGAAGGAGGTGGGCACCTACATGATGAAGCTGAAGGAGCTGGAGGCCAACCAGGAGACCGTGATGAGGGAGAACTGCGAACTGAAGGAGATCATCCTCATGCTGGATGAGGAGAGGAACGGGGCAGGCTCCAGGAGCTCCATAGACAGTCAGTCCAGCCTGACCAACCTGAATGGAGGCACTGGAACCGTCAGGGATGTTGGGGATGGAAGCAGCACGTCCAGCACAGGGAGTGCTGGCAGTCCGGATCATCACAACCACATACACAAGCCCTCTGAGAACAGTAAGTTGGGCCCCACCATAAGAAGATCCATGGATGACCTGTCGGCCCCGCATCATCACAGGAGCATCCCCAATGGACTTAATGGTGAGTTCACACACACCGTTTGGCATCAGCTCTCAAGATGCTCAATGAATGAGATTAAACAGGTTTAGATTAAGATTATGATGATTGCTTTTATGTCTGCTGTGGGCCAGAAATCAATGTCCTCGCAAGATGTGGGACCTTAAAGTCCCACATCTTATGTTCCCAGTGGTCTTTTAATTTTGATTAGGCCGTTTTAGTCAAAAAATGTAAAAGAAATTTAGGACATAGTTTCTGCAGAGCAGCAGGAATGCATTAGAAATTCGCCTCTGAGGACTGCTGAACTGGAGTAAGCCTCCTCTCATTTCCCATCATCCCGTTGTTTACACTCTCTCTCGCTAGCACCTATGTCTCTGCTACAGGTGTTTTCAAACTGCATTTTTCACCCTGCCCTTCACCCCAAACTGAGAGCTCTCTGTTTACATGCTGTCCTGCTAGTTATCGGCGCAACAAAAATGGTGATCAATATTGGGGCTATTTTCTACGTCACAAATACACTGTTTTTCAAACTGAATTTTTTGTGTTTGCTCCTGATTCACAATAATTTGAATACAGAAATAGTCAGAAATGCAGGTTTAACCTTCAGCTTTCTTCTTCTTTTGTATATGTCCTCGATCTTGGAAAAAAATGGTACTTAGAATGCATTAAAAATACAAAAAATATGATTTTCATTGGTGTGTGTTTAATACACAGTGCAAAGCTGGATGCTAGAATGAAAATGCCATTATGGAAAATAAAGATGCTAATCCTAATTTAGTAAACACATTTAGTAGACTCAAATCGATCCATTTGGCACCAAGAACATTCTGCATTTGTTAATACAAAAAGAAATAAAATTGACTGAATAGTTTCATGATCCTGAGAGTGAAGAATGCATGAGCTTAAAGACCCACTTTGATGAAAATTGCGTTTTTTTTGTGTGTGTTTCTAACATGTCCTTGTAGCATTTTTCTGATGATGGAGGACATATTATAAGAAAATTAAGCTCAAAATTGCATTTCTGAGTATTTCTTTATTGTGTGGATTTTCTCATGTGACCAGTTGAAATCTGAGCATGTGGTGAGGTCAGACCCCCACCCCGTCGTGTGAGGTCCACAGTGGCTTTATTTAATTCCGTCCAAATGCCATGGCTCCCCTGGGTGTTTAAGAGACAAGCTCGAGGATTGCCACTCGAGTGCTAAATGAACAGCATCTGTCTGTTAGTTAGACACACACAGATGGGAGGGGTGCTGATGGTGGCTTGAGTTTAGGGTTTTCAACAAGTTGCTTTTGCTCCTCTGTGGAGTTTGTTGTCATTTGGAAGCATTCAGTTGCACAGATAGTTGCGTGTGAAGATGCTTTAAGTGAAGGGTGCTTCATTGGTCCTGCGGGAGTGGGTGGATGGTGGTTAGAGGTTGGTTGGAAGGCTTGGGAGTGAAGACATGCACGCTTGCTTAATTGAATTTCTTAAGAATTGGCACATCCACCCAACCTCCTCCTCTTTATTTTTTATTTAAGTTGGTTGTGTCTAAGTGCGCGGAGAGTGAAGTCTTCTGTTTATCCAACAAAACCCATAAATCAGACATTTCCATAGTGGTTTTCCTGACCTAAATGGCAAAAAGGTTCTCGATGTCTGCATTCAATTTTGAGGGTATGGCACATAATTCCACCTGAAATATGATGCCGTCCCAGGGAGCTTGCTTTAAACCTCGCTACAGTGTTTTATAACTGTGGAGAGCTGGATGAGATTAAGACAAAGTGGCAAGGCCAACCAGGAAAATGCCGCTTTGACATTGTCCAGAGGCGTTGATAAAGATCCTCTGCTGTAAAATGCATGTTGACTAGCTGCAGATCCTCACATGCAGTGCCTTTAAAACAGAGTCCTGATAAAGGCTGCCTGAATGAGCCCATGAATGCAGTTTCTCTAAGTTGGAGAAAGACGTTATAAAAGGTGTAGGCTGGCATCAACTTAATTTACGTTGTGACCTTTTAAGATCTGCCAGTGAAAATCAGAGTAGAAGCCTTGCTGTGCTACAGACTGACACTTGTATATCAGAGTAGAGTTATAAAACAAATTGTAAAAAAGTGTATTTAGTTTGTACTCTCATCGCTGTGGAGCTCCATCCAGTTCCACAACAATAAAAAGCCACAAAGTCTGGTATGTGTGTGTTCGCCGAAGGCCAGTGAGTTTCTCAATTGGGCTCAACCTATGATTCACTGCCTGAATTGTTATGCTAGAGTATTGGACGGATGCCCAGGTTCTGTAAAGTTGTGTACTATGGCCTTTCCTTTATTACAGCAGATCTGGTGTAATATTTACTCACCAAAAGGGAAAGACATTTAAAAAAAAAAAAAAAAAATGGAAGGTTAAATTCAAAACTGGTGATTGCTTCCAATCGATGGATCTCCATCATAGGGTGAATATTTTGTTAGAATTCAGTAAAGGAGAAACACGACTGAAAAAAGTTAACTTTGAAAGACCAAATAGGCGGGCATGTTCCATCTTATGTTGACCATCATAGTTTCCCTAGTTTAAGGTTGCTACAAAAAGCCAGTCTAACTTTACCATTGTTTTACCGTAAGGACTCTACTTGCAACTTAACTATTAAAATTGTACATGTTGGATGGACAAGTGTAAACTGTAAACAAACTTAATTGGTGAAATTTATAATTAACACCAAAAGTAAATGGTCTTTGATGGTTAAAAATCTCAGAAATTTGGTCATTTGGGGTTAACATTTTTAGACTGGGCCAAAAAAACATAAATTGATTAATTTTATCTTGATTTACGGTCTCTTGATAAACAATTCAACAGAATTAAATGAAAGCACAATGTATTCTTCTGATGTTCCTTTCAAAACCAGTTTAGTTCTGTAATGACAACCATTTTTTTTTTACCAAAGAGTGTGAACTTTCAACACATTTAAAATAAACAAAAAACAGATTTTATGCCTCAAGCAAATAAAAATAACAGAATTTTTAAGGAAAATTAATCTATGGATTTTACCACTCAATGCTGACTTTATTTTTTAGAACAATATAGACCCTATGACCCAACACCATCAAATAGAACTACTTAAACATTAATTTTAAATATACATATTGATAGAATCAAATATTTTGAATATAAATGAAATTACCGGTAACTTTTTTCATTAATCAGTAATCATTGGCACAAAATTCACTCTTCATCTATCATCTGTGAGCAGCGTTTGGGGTTTGACAACACTAAAATCAAGACTTCAAGCGAGGAGTAAAAGGGAGTGGTCCACAGACTAACAGGCTCAGTCAGGTAGCATGTGTCGGCTTTAGTTTTGAATCATTCCAAAGCACAACGTGTTTCCATTTATGCTTTGCCATTCTGAGCTTTTAATCTCCCAGTTTGTTGGCCCGCTCAGATGTAAGAGGCTCTCAAAAACCAGTTAGATGAGTTCGCTTTTTGCATTCTAAGTCTTTTGCATGAACGCGTTTCAGTGTAAAAGTGTGCTATTTTTAGGAGGAAACCATGGCTTTCGTGAAGTCACCCATTTGGGCTCAATTTGCTTCGAATTAGCCCTTAATGAACCTGCTGAAAAGTGTTAAAAATTGTGTCATTAGCACTTGGCCGTTGATGTGTGTCGCCATATACGAGGTGCAGCAGTGTGTGAACTACTCCCCTTTCTCATTTCTAAGCTTTACTCACTGTCTCGCTGTTTCCTTTTCTTTTACCCCTGGGGAGTGACACGACCTAAAAACTCACAATGAAACTGTAGAACCAGCCCTCCCAGTTAGCCACAGCTATCCACACATTTCATTGCCCTAACACTAATTACTGAGTGCATTCAAATTCACCTCAATGCATTGTCTGGTACCGCATGCTTTTATTTTTTCTCCTGACAGTTTTTAATGAAAGACTCAAATTCACAGTTTTATTTGAGTGTGTGTTTAGCTGCACATTCCTCAGTCAGTCCCACCTAGAATTTGGTAAATTCCTTTTTAGAGGCTGCTTTCTTGTTTCAAAGGAAACCTGTGGGTCAACAATACAATGGTGTGTTTCCTCTCTGCTGTTGTTTCAAGTCATTGTGTTGTGTGTCTGCCAGCTAAAGAAAGGGTGACTAAGCAGGAATAGGATGTTTCTGTCTCAGATTTCCTGTTTGTCCACTCTCACATTCTTGTTTTGCTGTTCCAAGATGCTGAGTGGATTTCTCTGCACTCTTGGATCACGTCTCTATTCCTCATAAAGGGCGACTTGTGTGTTGTGCAAGGTTTTTTCCTCAGAACAAGGAAGGCGACGCTGGCGCTAATGACAGCTGAACTAACAGTAGCGCTGACATTTTAAGCCCCGCGGCTAATATGATCACATTGGCTCTTGTTAAAACTTGTCAGATAATTGTCATTGTCAGACACTGCTTTAAAATTTTCCTAGACAGGGATTCCCAGCATCCTTTCTGTTTGACTGAAGTCCAGTCAGGTAATAACCTGAAAAACAGAACTGTAACCCGTACATGGGCTTAGATAGAAACCGGAGAGCTTATGAGAAAATAAATCAGCTGTGAAATATAAATAAAAAGCCTGTCTGTCAGAATGTCCAGCATTCCAGTGTAAGCAAAAGAGGAAGTTTTCTGTCACATGACCGTAATAATAATTGTTTTTGAAATCAGTGAGATGAAAAAGAAATGACTGGAATCTCTTTCCATTCCTTTTCTTTTTCTGTCGGAATCTGAACCTGCCGTCTGATCCTCTGCTTTGTCATCCCCGTCCACCTGGCTCCTTCCTGACAGAATGGGGTTATGAAGCCAACATGACTCCCTGACACTTGGACACAGACTTGTTCATCTAAAATTCTTCGTCCATGTTTAAAAAAGGACTTTGTGAAACACGCTGTATTTCGGCAGCCTGTACCCCAGCGCCTCCTCTATGTTCTTCTCTGCTTCTGTGGAGATTTAAGTGGATGTCCTTTTTTTGATTGTTGGGCTGCTGGAGGGGACCGGGTGCTCGGTTGCCAAGGCGACGGCGATGATCAGTGGGGCGAGCGGACAGCACTAATGCCTAGTCCAGAGTCAGTGAAGCGGAGGGAACCAAGGCACAGGGGGATGGGTTATGGGTTTGGGCATGTTCGCCATCCGCGCTGGTTGACCCGTGCATAATGCCAGCTTCAGTGAGGTCAGTTCTGTGTGTGCTAAAATATTTATTGGACAAGTCATCAAAGTGTCTTCTTTGGATTCTTTTGAACGATGCCTTTTGGCTGCAAAGAACAGAGGAGTTTTTTAGGGGTTATTGGAGCTCTGCTGCATTTAAAATGCAGCTTCAGAACTAATTGTTTGGTTTTATTCTTTTCTTTTATTCTTTTTCCACAAGAAAATATTTGTACTACTCAGACTCACTGCTTAAAAGGTACTTTAGCTATTAAAGCACTACTCCAATCATATTTTGACCTATTGTCAAAGCGTAGTCATTCAGTTTCTTACATTTACTTCACATTTTACTTAAAATAGTAACCATTTTAGGTAATGCTTTAAAAAAAGCAAATTCTTGATACAGTGTGGCTCTTACCATCTATGGTTGATATATATTGAGTGGCACTGAACCGCTAGCTTGTTGTTTTGATCCATGCTGCATGTCAAACGACAGCAGATCCAAACAAGTCATTAAAATGCAAATTAGGACACGAGCGGGAGTTCAAATAAACACCCAGGTTGAGGTAGCACTGTGACAAAGATGCCAGCTGGCACAGGTTCACAAGTCTATCTAAGCCACACCCCCAGTGACCTTCAACAGTATAACTATCCCAGGTCCCCGAAAGTCAGCAACTTACACAAGGAAGACATCAGCTCCTTTCCAATCCTAGGAGGACCAAGGCGTTTATCTGAATTTTCTGCTTGTCAGCAGTTTGATTTGGATTGCAGTGACATTGGAGTCAGCAGGTCTTCACCTTGTGTCAGTTTACACAGTGCTGTCACATTCCACCAACCTTTTACTTAACAGTTATAGATAGTCTTTCTTAAATGCTTAGGTGAATAAAAATGTGGGCACTTCTCCGACCTGGACATGCATCGAAAAGCCTTGTACACTTGGAAAATGGGCACTATCTTTTGGAATTAGTGTCCAAGACAATGACGTTATAGACATAACTGGGGCTAAGCTGCAGAACTGGTATGTGTAGAAAAAAAAGGGGGTTTGGTGGGATGGAGTTTGGAGTTTTGGCGGTCGGCTTAAGCATCTGGAATGAATTTAACAGTCTAAAACGCTGTTGCTTCATTCTCTTTTTTTCTTTGCAATGGTTTCAGGTAACATTTCTTTGCTGCTCTCTGCCTGATTTCTTTAGTGCCTCACCAATACATGCTTCAGTTTTGTTAGGTACCAAAAAGGACATTTCTCTTTATGTGAACTTGGTAGTTTTACGCTGGAAAGTGGTAGCCATGAAAGAAAAGATGCAAGAAGATATCTGACCTCCTCCCCCTCTTTATGGGCGAACTCAACTTTTGAAGCCATCTGTTGGTGTGACCTTTTGTCACCCACCTGATGTTATACATAAAAACAAAAAAGGGGCAAGAAAACCTTCAGAATGATTGGGCTTTACGTGGACTCCACAATGTGGAATTTGAATTTGCACAAGACCCATGAGTTCATGGCCAACAAAAGATAAAGAAAAACTGTAATAACCTTTTTTCAAGAAATTAGGTACAAATAGTCATCAAACAGTAATAAATGGAAACAAGGATCGATTTAAAAAAATATGCATACGTGGAAAGCAATCACAATATTGCCAATAAATACAAAAGCCTGAGGGCTGATGGAATTTCACCCAATATGTTTGCAAAGCCCCAGCTTAGCTGAGCCTGACATGAAATTACATAGGCTGATAAAAGTCGTAATTTTTTTTAGAACAGATCGCAGCGTAGAACATTCAGTTTTACTGACTGCCACAGTGATTAAGTTCTTTTCTAAAAGCTGATAATCTTATGAAAATGCAAGCTTGCAAAAAATGAGTTTATCTGACTAAATCAATAACTGGCACCAGAGGGAAAGGGATCAACATGCAGAGCATCTCAAATTTCCATCTGCTTCTACGCTTCGTCAAAAGAGAAGATAATTTTATTAGTATTAGTGTTTGTGGAACAACCAGGGACAAATGTTGGATTACGCAGAAGTCTGGAGACATTTCAAGGCATTGCTCTGATTCTCCTCAACTCCATCAGTGTCAGCTCTGCACTTTAGCAGATGTACAGATAATTTCTGTCTACACACAGTCTGCCTGGCTTTGCTTGGCTCCTGTGATTAGATCTTTAGGAGGATGAGATGGAGATTAATGGATTAAAAGTGGACTGACAGAATTTGGTTTGAAAGTGTCAAGATGGTGCCACGTCTTGGTCTATTGACAACCACTTGGAATAAAAGGTGGCACATTTTAGCCAGTCTGTTTCCTCCTTTTGCTTTGGGAACCTTTTCTTTGGATCTCCATTCCTTTGTGACAGCTTGAAGGAACAGTAAATATCAGTGCATTTTTGGATCAGGAACCAACATGCACATCTGAAGAGGTTGATAAACACAAAGTGTTTATCTCACATGGAACATTCCAACCAAGCTCCAAGATAGTTTTGCAGGTTGTGGGGGCCGAAGTTCTTCTAGAAGTCTGATATCCTCCTGGGACATTGTTATACTTGCATTTTTAAATGTAAAACCAAAAAGTTACAGTCAATAAATGGTAGAACGAGTAAAAGTCACTTTTTAAGTCCACCAATGCTTATTCACTCTACAACTCCTGGATTTTGGACTCAAACTATAATTTTTAAAGGAAGTAACCTTTAAAACTCCTGGTCATTTGGGTGGAATTTTAAAATTGTGCACAAGGTGAACTCGAAAAGCAAATATAAAGGCAACTTCTACTGGGTTTGATTTGTTTTTAGAATATTTTGAAAGATGACAAAGGATAATTATCAGAGGAAATTTAGATCAAACCGTCCCTATTTCCCCCCAGTGGTTCAAGTGTCCATTTTAGTTGACTACAAATCTGAGACTGAAAATTCTATAAATAATTAGGATTATTTTTATTATTAGTTTATTTTAGGTCACACGCAAGTTTGATCTGGTCTTTGTCAGCTACTTAAGAAACAGGACTTTCCTCACTTTAGCAATGTCAAAATGTTGTGAGTTTTCACCATGAAAACACGCTGCTCTTTTCCAGCAGTGAATTACATTCCTTCTGCTCATGTGCAGAAAAATGACTGCGAAATGCCACTTATTTTTGTGATGAATGTGCTTTGACCTGTGACTGTCTCCATCGGCACCAATCGTCATTTCATATTCACGATTGGAGCAGATAAACAGAGCTAGCCGTGAGGAATTTTGGGAGATATTTCATAGTGTGCTATTTCCTACCATGTGTGCTCTCCATCTTGCCTAATCTCCTCTCAGTCAACAAAAGATGTAAGGAGATTAAACCATTGATGTTGTAGCTGTGCTGTGGCTCTCTGCAGCATGGCAGAGGGTTTGGAAGGATGGCTTAAAAGGATTTGGAGAGCAGGATCCAGTGCTATAACTCTGCCCACCACTCTTTTAAATACATGGCACGTAGCCCCTACGTATTGATAGAAACTGTATGAATCCAAGAACTCTTCTATAGCCTTTAGAAGACACTAAATGATGGCATGTGTACTTGACAAAAGTGGCTTTATACCAGTACATTTTTTTACCAGAACGTAAAGGTGTAAAGGTCGAGTGGAAGGCGAAAAATGATTGTTTGAAGGTTTCCAAGGAGACATATTTTAATCAGTATTATATGTGTGTTGTACTTTGTTTTTGCCACAAAAGCCATCTCATCTAGCTAAATGCTTTCTGTCTCTACACTTCTCAACCCACTTGTTGGCAAATTTGTTTTGACAGGTTTTATTTTAATTTGAAAATGTTCCAACAAGCCAACTCTTGTTGGGCAGGAGTGCTGTTCATTTTAAAGCTCCCTTTAATGACAAATACATGCTTGAATTCCTCTTAGGACTCTCTGTACTGTCACCGTACACCAACAATAGAAGCAAGAGTTGAACTGCACGGATGAAAGGAGAGAATGTGCCATGTGCAAGTGATGTAGTTATCGGCCAGGGCCAGACTGCATGTATTTTTATGCTGCATTAAACAAGATTAGTGCAAATTTGCAAGCGTAGGTAATAGTTGAGAAAAATAAAAGCAAAAAGTTTGCATTTCATTACTGTTTTGGTTGTTGTTGTTACTACAGTTTTAAGCTTCATTAGAGGGGTGACTGACAGAAGAATACACGTTAATGATCAATTAATACTAATTTGAATTGACTTCACTTTTGTCCCACCAACCCCATGAACTTTGTGGTATCAGAAAGTATATTTTAGATTTATGACACGCTATACAATATTTTCCTTTTTCAATTCTAGCTAATATTCCAATCTGTTGAACGCGGTTCTAAAGTCAAATATCTCAACTGTGTTTTAAAAGTGACCTTTTTTTAAGAGGTTACTTTGTATTTAATGACTTATGGTCATAAGTGGGAAACATTGTTGATAAAATCCAGGCTGTCGCAAGGTTGCAGATGTTAACGGGATGAGGGTGGGGCCACTTTGGTTCTCTAAATTTCACGGGGGCATAGGCATGAGGAGTTTTTGCTGACAGAAACTTGGACGAAAGGTACAGTGGGTGCAGCATGTTGTCATTTTTTTGGAATAAAAACATTGAATGGGTTACGTAAGCCTGTCTGTGAACAATCCCCTTTACTTCTTGCATTCCATGTAAGAGAAGAGCCATGAAAGGGTCAAGGAAGGGGGTAAGCGAGATTATGTAGTTGGATACTTTTTCACTGGATGTGCATTGAAAAAGAATAAACAGACACATTCTGGAAACATTTTTATCAACCGTCTGTATCATTATTACATTACCATAAGCATCTTCCTTTTTGGTCACTTTCTGGACACCAGGAAGATCAAACAGTCCATTACACTTCCATTTATCCTGTGAAGGCTTTCATGGATGCTGGATCTTTTCCCAGAACATGCTGAGTGATAAGCTGTCTACCCCAGTCAGGTCGCCAGTCTATCACAGAGGTCATGTTTTGACTGAAGAAGTGTTAGTTTGCACCGATGGAATACTTTACTGTTGTCATATAGCCCAGCTAGCACATGTTTAAGCTGCAGGAAGTAGCCTAAGCCCAATAAATAGAAAACGCCTTTTATACTGAGTTACAGAGCCCAAGAGAACTTGAGGATGAAAAGCAGACATATGTTCCTGTTTACTAATCTGGAGGTTTTACTGTAAGATGATTAAAGGTTTGCTAATCACTAAAAAAGGCTTATTTAGATCCAGTCAGACCTGGTTTATCTCTGTCCTTTAAAAAATAAAAATAAAAAAAAGGATCCAAATCAGGGTTTTTTTTTTTTGAATGATTACATGACCAACCTCTACCCCTAATTCCACTGTATCACTCTTAATCTCCAATAGGTTCTGGTAGCGATACACTCTCCATTTCCCTGCAGGACTGCTAGATAGATCTACTGTGCCAGACCACCTGTGTCGCTCTGGTCTTTGTTACCCACTGCTGATGTGAGCTGACACAGCGTCTCTCAAAGGACAGCTGGCTCCACGAATGACAATAGAGGCCAAGAAGCGTCTGACCCTACTGTGCAGGCTTGCGTGAAGTTAGTCCTGCTGTTAACTTTTGTTTTGTGCAGTTCTACTGGAGTTAGTAGGGGTGCTAAAAGTAGCGTTGTTGACTGAGTCTTTGATTCCATAGAAGCATTTTGGCTGCACTAATGCTCCTCTAGAGACACTATGAGACCCATGATCTCGCAAGTTTCAGCTCTTTTCCCAAATGAGCTCACATACTTCATTTTACCAGCAGCAGAGTGGTTTCAGAACCCAGTGTCATCAAATAACTTTGATCTTTATTCATATTTGGCAACACATTTTGCTGTTTTGCATTTCTGCCGTGGGAACCAAACCAAAAACATTTTTTTCAAAGAAAACATTTTTAGATTAACGAGGCAGAGTTCTGACTGTGTCACGGGATGCATCAAATCTTGAGGCGCTCTAGCATTACTGATCTGGTCTGAGCTCTGCTCATAGTTAGGACTTGCATCAAGCACCTGCTTTCGCCCCTGCTTTATCATTAATATATATTTCAGTATATTTTTTATGAAGGTAACATGTGGTGAGCAAAAAGGTATTACTGGAGATTTGACAGGTAGAACTATTGGTTGATGTATTTCCATTAGACCTACCAAATTATTTAGGTACAGGAAGCATTTATATAGTCTAATGGTACAGGCCAAACATAGCTCACAGTATGACAACATCAGGGTACATCAATTCTGCTTTGATTTTAAAATTTGACTACCCTTGCTTAATATTACAGTGGGTCCAGTCAGTGAAGGGGGATTTGACTTTATATTCACCTACAACCTCTTGGTTACCTTAGCTTCCAGTCAAGATTTGTGTGTTTATTTCTCCAAGAAGAACTATAAAATGCTGGTTTTGCAGGAAAATATGTGCACCACTTTATTTTATTGCCTAAAATATGCACAAATAACTAAAAAGTAAAGAGGCATTTGATGCACAAGGATGGAAGCGATGAAATGACCAACATTTCATGCATGTTTGTGTAGACAGATTACCTTACTGTAGTCTTCATTAGATTGGGTTAGGGCCAGTTAACCATCTGGCCATAAACCTCTAGTGTCTCACTTGCTAATGGAATTTGCTTCTGCTTATTCCCTCTTGATGTGTGTGCGTGCATAGTTTTGAACACATCTGTATGTGCTTTTGCCCCCTGTGCAAGCTTCCCTAATAAACCTAATGGCTATAAAGACAGAAGCAGGATTAAGGTCTATTAAAGCATTTAAAGTATTGGTTCTGTCATACACTTATGAAACTCTTGTAATAGCACTGCATAGCATATAATGGCTCAATAAATCCTTTCTATGTGCTCGGCTCTGTCTTATTTTTATAAAGAAATAGTGTCTTAAAGTCGCCCTTTTCAACATCGCTCTGAAATTAAATGTTCAGTTACAAGAGACTCATAAATGCTACATCTGCCCTAAGGGTGTAGGAACATCTGTTTATGAAGTAACAGCTTGATAGAGCCTGTCATTGATGCTCCACTTAACTGCACCAGCATTTTTTGATACTTAATAGAAAATAAAGATGGACTAATATATTGTCTTTACTTAATTTCTGGACAGTAATTTTCATTCCATTAAAACATCTGTTTGAAAGTTTTTTTTGTGCCCTAGAGCTCCCACATATTTCTTTCTTGAGTGTTGTGTCAATGTTGACAACTGTTTTGTATTTAGTCCTGTTACAAGTCATACATACACTCACTGGCTACTTTATTTGGTACACCTTGCTTGAACCCGGTTGGACCATCTTTTGCCTTCAGAACTGCCGTAATCCTTGGTGGCATAGATTCAGCAAGATACTGGAAACATTCCTCAGAGTTTGGTCCAGATTGACATGATAGCATCAGTTGCTGCAGATTTGTCGGCTGCACATGCATGATGCCACTCTCCTGTTCCATCGCATCCCAAAGGTGCTCTACTGGGTTGAGATCTGGTCACTGTGGAGACCATTTGAGTCTAGTGAAGAGTCATGTTCAAGAATCCAGTCTGAGATGATTCCAGTTTCTATAATGCCATGCCATGCCACGTCCAAAGTAAATTAAATCACCTTTCATCACCTGATGCTCTGTTTGAACAGCAACACATCATCTTGACCATGTCTACATGCCTAAATGCATTGAGTTGCGACCGTGTGATTGGCTGATTAGAAATTTGCATTCATGAGCAGTTGGAAGTGTGCCTAATAAAGTGGCCAAACATTTCTATGCTGGGAGATGTAAGCACAAGTCTGCATTAACATATGATTGTTAAGATCATTTGAAACAGATTTGATGAATTTTGCAAAACAGATTAAATTCTGCCAACAATTAGACCAAGCCTTTTGGCACCTTTCTTGGTGAAACTCATGAATTCTTATTAATAAAAATGCAACATCTGTTGTGATTTGACAAACAAATAAACAATGCTATGATACTGACTGGCATTTATTCTCCTTATTGTTCTGATTTAGTTTTTTTTCTGACATAACTTTTGCACCACAATTTGCTGTGTGATTGTAACGTGTTCTCATCTTTAATTATGAACATTAACCTCTTGTCTAAAGGAAAAGCCATGAACCAGAACTGTCTTTTGTCAGCACAGTGATTGAATTTAAGGTACTGTGGATCAGAGCTGAGAGCTGACAAACGAACAACTTTAAAGGAAGCATTGAGGATGACTTGCAGCTCCCATCAAAGAGATGTGTGAAGCAGATACTGGTTTGTTAAGCCAGCAGGCGACAAAAACAACCCAAAAGCGGCTTCATGTTTACTTGTGATGCCGTTTAGGATTTTCATTGCCACAGGTTGTTATTTACTGCTGTTATTTACCCTCACTTGACTCTTCGTGACGCCTTAGACTCGGACTCATATGTGCACAAACTCCCATACTTGAGATTTTCCTCCATTCCGCATTTGGCTGCACACTTCATGGATTAATCTGTTTTTCTCTGCTATGTCCTCCAAAAATCTTGGTTAAAAATAGCCCGTGCATCGGAATCTGTTTGTTTGTAACTTGTGTCTTTTTGGACATGTGTCTTGTCCTGGGGAAAAGCAATAGGGACACATAAGTCACTTTGCAGCAGTGGATCAAAGTGATTTTGAGTTTCACTCTGAAAAGAGCTGAGGGGATAAGCTCACTGGCACGGATGATGTGTCCTGGTAAGACTTCTTTTCCTCTGAATTTTAGATGCTCACACCACTGAGAAGGGGGCTGCACTCAAATTTTCTTTTGATACTGAGCCCGTTTCCATCCCGTGAGCCTGTTTCCCTGATGTAAAACACATCTCTGCCATTTTTTTGGTTTTCTTTCTACTTTTCCTGGCGATGGCTCAATGTATATGATGCCAACTTTGTTTATTTTCACTCTAATTCTACAGAAGCAGGAGGAAAACTACAGAGCTGTGGTCAGAATGAGACAACTGTCTCTGGGCAGCTATGGTCTTCCTTGCTGTAGCAATTATTGGACTAACAGCCCTTCAAATGTCCCATAGCAATTGTTTTTAATGCTCCAGACACAAAAGAGTCGGCCGTTTTGTTCGTCAGAGCTATTTGACCCTGACATTTATCTTTGCTTCATTAAATCAGAGAAAATGTTGTTTTGGTTTGAAAACTTTGCCGGATGACCTTTCTGATTTCCTGCATGGCTCAGTTAGGACTGGCATGAGGGACACCAGGGTTCGCTTCCCAGGGGGTGCAATGAGCCTAACTCAGTGTGGATGCCTCAGCAAGACCCTTCATTCTACTGCCTACCTATGTAGCCACATTATTCCAGTTCCTGTGGCAGTCCCTATTCCAGATAAAATACAGGGTTTTGTCAGAAAGGGCATCTGGTGTAAATATCTCAGCCAAAACTACCTGTGCAAAACCTGGAAATGCTCTGCATAGACAAATTAGTTAGCTGACTTAACAAGTGTTTCAGCTGATTTGATCCTGTCCATCCTCCATTATTTTGCACTTGCACCAAAATGAATAATATGCTTCTTTGCTTTGTTGTTTGTCGGTGTAAACAGTATTGTAGCCAGTGCGTCGTCACTGGAATATGACCTGTTTCTCCCATAATTTAAAGAAGGCCTGCTTTGCAGATTCCAACACAACCCACACAGAAGACTAGGCTTTCTGTGACTGGTAATAATAAAGAGGCTTGTAGAAGCAACGTCCTCTGTTTTTATCATCGAACTTCTCGCTCCAAGACTCTGCTTACACAAGCACAACCTTTGCCAACTCAGCAGTCAGTCAGACAGGCTTTAAAGGGAATGCAGATTTATGCAAATGAGGTTGCTGTGGGTTTTGTGGTGGTGCAACCCTGGTAACGGGAAGAGGAATGAGGTTAAAGAGGGCCATGGGCTCTGCGAAAACGGTCTGTACCTAGAACACCCGCCAGTATTTGTTTACACACTGCGGCAGCTTGTGGCTTCTGCGGGGTATAGCCTAGCGTCTTGTAAGTCTCCTCTTTGAATGCTTTCGAGGGTGTTGTGGGGTGTCATGTTTACAAAATCCAGTGGTACACAAAAGTGTTGCTTTTTTAAATAGTTGTTTTGGAAAAGATCATTCAGGGCAACATGGCAGTGGTCATAATTCCTGCTAGCAAAGGTTTTATAATCCCTGGAACAAGCCATCCCATTGAAACAGCTGTAGGATGCCTGAATTCACGTGGACAGGAGGGATTGTGCAGACATGCAGTAATCCGACCTCCCTCATGTGTGCAAGCAGAAAAGGATTGTCTGGTTTAAAGGGAATGTTGCATCCCATCTTTCAGTCAGACAACAGATATGTTGCCCAGTGGTGTTCGGTCCTTTTTGGGACGGTTAGGATATGAAACAGATTTTTGATGGTTTTCTTCTAGAAATGTAAGCGTATTCCAGAAGAAAATTGTTTTTTCTTTTTTTTTTTTTTTTGGGCAGATTGAAAAAAGATGCAAGAACAACTTTCTGTAGACAAACTTTGGCCTGTAGTTAATCCATCTTCAAATATCACTAATCCTGTTTTTTGTCTTTGAATGAATACATACTGGAAGACAAACACACGCACAGACACACGTGGACTGTAATTAACAGTGTGGACCAAATATAAGCCTGCAGCTTTGATTTCATGGGATTAAACCAAACTAGCTGTCTGATTGCCGTTCTTCTAGCCTAATCAAGGGATTAAGGGCATGGGGCACCAGCCTTTTCGGAGGCCTGAGCATAAATAAAAAATGCTACAAACCTAAAGTAAACCATTACATTGGTAATGAAATCCCATTTAAACACTTCCTTGTTTACATGAAGGGAAGCAGCATAAAATTCATGCAAAGTTGGCCTCTCTGCATGCATATTTTCTGCTTACTGCCTGCAGACATGCAAAGATGTCTGCTGACCCTGCGAGGGTGATGACGAAGAGCCAAGGAGACAGCAGAGAGATGCATCACTTTGCAGGACAGTTTGTGCAATACCATCAAAAGAGGTTCTTTGTAACTCTCCCATGAATGCAATTTTCTTTTTCACTTAAGATCTTGACAAACCGATCTACGGCGAGACATGAAAGATTTAAATTGGTCCCCAGTTTTCACACAAACAGATGACAGCAAGACTTGATCCCTTAAAGGGCCCCCGCCTGACCTCTTGACAGCCGCAAATGGTCCAATTACTCGTAACGAGATGCGATTATTCAAAGTAATTAGATAAGTCAGTATTGATTCTGTCCCAGCTTTTCTTTGCTTTGGCCAAATAGATTCATCAAAGTACAAAAAAATGAGCAACAGACTAGATTTACTAATTAAAAAGAAGTCAAAATTCACCCAAATGTATTTCAAAAGTATACTTTTTAGTTCCTAATTATTCCAAAATGTGTTTGTTTTTTTTACACAAAAAGAAAATTGGTAATAAGAGGTCAGAAAATTTGCCAACAGAATAAAATCGTGTCGCTTTATATTTAACAAAGAATTCAAAGCTTATATTTAAAGCCTTCAACTGGTCTAGATCCCTAAAAGCCATTACTTCTGCTATAGGGACCTACGAGGGTTGAAAAAATATATTATTCATGCCATTTAACAAATTATTCAAAATGTGTTTTTAAAAGTTTTCTAGAGTGAAAAAACAGTTTGTTGGCATTATTTCTGCATTTTTATTTGCCAATAGTTGGCATTTAGGGTTGCTGATGGAAATCACTTATTTTCTACATAAGGAAATAGAAATTTAACTTGCAGATGAGTCCCACAAACAACATCACATTTTCATGAGGCGCATTACAAAACCTCTTCTCCGAAATGCATTCACTTACACAGTCAGAAACACTCCAGGACGGGTGATGTGCTTTCTCTCCCTGACTTGGAGTGGGTGCCAAATCTTGTCAAAAGGGGTTAGCCTTCTGCCAGCTGATGAGCCGGTTGAGCCTTTGAAGCCCTGTGGTTTATGTGCTTGGGTTGCCAGGTTCTGCTATCCTCTTCATTAATGCAGCATGGGTGCTCACTTAACTCGTTCCCCTCTTCACTTTGACCGCCTTGCCCTGGCCTTGACCGATCACTGTTCAACCAAGCAGAGCAAGCCTGCACAACCGGCTAACACCATGCAAACATGGACTAAAAATGTGGGTGTGCGTTGTATCGTGTCCAAAAGAAAGTCAAATTCCATAAAAGTATGGTGGGTTATCCATTGTAACAGGTTTTTTGTTTAAAAAAAAAGTGAAAAACCTACAGCCTTTGGTCATGACTGTTAGTGTTACTGTGACAGAATCCATCCAGATGATAATCACCAAGATCTTTGTGTGTGTGTGAAATATTTTACATGTGTGTTAAATAAAACAACAATAAAAAAAGCTCATTGTTGCCATCCAGTACAGCTTACTTTTTATGTTTTAATTATCTCTTGCCATCTTTTCTTGACTAAAGGCGTTCCTTTTGTGTTTTTGTTTCAGTTTTATCCTCTAAATTCTTTCAAGTTTGACTTCCCAGCATGGATCCACCCTCCTCCAAGCTCTATTTTAGAAGTTGGCAGTTAGGAGAGATGTTTTTTTTTTTCTTACCAAAACTGAGCTTTTTGAAGGCACCAGGGTCTGACTTCATGGAACTCCACTGTAGTTTAGGTGTTTGTATAGAAAAATTAGAAGCAGAGGGGGAGTTTGCACAGTTTTTTTCCTTTTTCTTCAACATCTTGAGGTAATTGACCCAACCCCATCCCGCCTTAAACACACACATACAATGAAATCGCAGATGGGTTTGAAAAACGTCTCTTTCTCCTGCAAACCCTCGGTTTCCCTCTCCCACACAAACAGCCTTACACATGTGCCGTCATTCACATTCACGTGCACGCACTAGCATCGCTGGGAGAATATCCATGTCTCTGTGCTAAAACACTGAGATACAGCTGTGAATAGGAGATGAAAGCCAGAGCCCAGGCAGGAATAATAAAAGCGCTGCGATTTTCCTGCACTACGGGCTTCCAAACAACCTTGGGATCCGACTTGAAAACATGAGGGGGTTCTAAGGCTTGGCTCTTTTAAAAATAGTATTTTACCAAAGCCTCTTTGATGTTGCAAAGACCTTGGAGCCAACAGAGCAGCACTGCATTACAACCTCATTTTAATGTGCATTTTTACATTCACACATATCCATTGCAGCTTTTGTGACCCCCGTGTACCAACACACCTGCCTCCATGCTGTTTGGACTCTTCAGTTTGCTTGTAAAAGCTGACCTTTCGTAACCTCCACTAAACTGAGAAAGTTTTGGTCCTGCGCTGGAATTTAAAGCCCAAACAGCACAGCTGTTAAACTATAAAAGACTTAGCAAAGAGTTGAAAAGCGACAACATGTTTGATTTTCTGCAAACATGACCTTTCCTATTCATTTATAAATAGATTTTGTTTTTTTTTTGCTCATTTAAAATACATTTAATGCTTTTTTTTTGGCCTTTGTTTTATAGATACTGTTAAAGTGTCATTGTCAATGAGCTGAAGGTTACAAACAGCAGACTTAGAGCTTATCCAGTAATTACCATTATCTCACTCCAGGGAGCAAAGACCAACCAAACCGCCACAACATGATGAGGAACCTTTTCCCTTAGACATTTTACTCAATTGCATAGATCAGAATAAGGTGCTAGCAGTTAATGAAATGAAGGGCTAATCTGAACTTTATTTTGCAACTTAAAACCTATACAAATTGTGTTTTTAACATGTTTTCATGGCATTTTTCTGATGATGGAGGACATTTTATTATGTATGTATTATGAAGGAAAGTGGGGGCAGGGTTGCTCCACGCCAACGGAGTGGAACTTTAAGAAGAATCCCAACTTTTGTTTCTCATTCCTTTTATGACATTTTCAGGATGCCAAGTAAACAAACAAAAACAAATAAATACCGTCTGAATTATTCAGAGCAGTTGCAATTGTTTGATAATTTGTAGAAATACTTGTTGACTCTGACGTTGATGTTGTGCAGAAGCAGCAAGATTAGCTGTTAGTGACAGATGGTGTGGGTTTGTTTTGGAGGCTATTGGAAGACAAAGAGGGGCCAGCGGGGGTCACGACCTTTTTAAAACTTCCCACCAAGTGTTTGGAGCTTAAGTTTCATTCTGTTTAGCTTTTTTTTTTTTTTGTGTTTTTTTTTTTTCTCATCACTTAGCAGCTGCAGGGCCAGTCTTTTAAAAATGTCATTCCTTTTATAAAAACAGGAGATAGACTTTTAGAAAAAGACGGTGCAGAATTCAAGAGGGAGCGGCCCCTGGAAGTGGGTCACAGCAGGACTGACGTGATGCAGAGCAACATGCCGTGAGGTGGATGGACTTGCTACAGTGACTGAATTATTTTTTTGTCCTGTACCTCAAATCGTGGAAGAACACGTACACAAAAAGTTAAAATAACTTGGATTGTGAAGACAATGCTTGTGCTGACTCTTCTTTGTCTTGACACCACCTTGTACTGTGTTGGCAGCTCCTAAAATTGCTGTACAGCAAACATAACTCAAAGCGGCATGTGTCTCTGTGGAAGTGTTGAAGCAGTTTTGCTGGGGTAGTTATTTTGGCTCAGCAGTGCAATCCCTGTATGATCTGCAGCTTTTCCCGCTGGCTGGATAGAGGAATGGGGAGGAGAAGAAGCCAGAGGGATAGAGTGGATAAAAGGAGGAGAGCAGGGAAACATTTTAATTGCCTGACCCTTTTCCCACCAGGGTGACTCCCCGTAGCTGGGTGTTAAAGAGCTGGTGATGTCTGCAGATCCCTATGGCTCTGTGAGTGTGTAGTTAGCGTGGAGGACAGTTTTGTGTGTTCCCCTTTTTGCAGCTGATCTGCTCTTGCTTAAGGGACACATAGTCATCCGTCCGTCAGTTCGTTCCAGTACTCATCCTGCACAGTCATCCTTGTGTATGAGGCCAGCTCACTGTCGCAATTTAACCGAATATCCAGGTAGCATCCAATCTCTTCGTAGAAAGGCTCCATCTGCTGTGCCGATGTCTCTGCTATAAATCATCCGAAGCTCACTGATGTAGAGGTGGAGCTCTCCAGTTCTTTGTTTCTCAAATAAATACATTTTTTTAAACCTATTTTCAAAGCATTCTCAGTGGTCTTCTAATTATGATTAAGCAGTTTTTAAGCAGACTGCAAAAAATCTGTGTCGTTTTCTATGACATATTGCTAAATAGCGGCAAAAGTTCATCAGAAATTTGACTCTGAGTTGTGGGTGGGACCTTTGGCGTGGAGTAAGCCTGAGCTGATATCCCATCAATCCTTTGTTTACACTCTCCCACTAGTTTACAGCCCGATCAGTCCATGCAACAAAACATCACTTCTTCTTTGTGGTCAACGTTGTGACAACGAAACCATATGATTTAGATTTATGAGCTCCCGTAACATGTACAAGGTTTGTACGTTGTTTGTTCCAAAATTGGAATTAATTATTAAATAATTAAAATAAAAAGTTTACAAAAAAGATTAGCTCCCATTTCCTGGATTCACAACGTAAAGCGTTCACTTTAAAAATAACAGAACAAAGCATGCCATTCTGGAAAATTCTGAAACTTTTGTTTTAGATTAAAATATTATTTATATTTTAAATATTTTCCTGTCTTCTTCATAATTGTCCAAGCCATTTCTCTGACTATAAAATGTTTTGGCTAAAGAAGACAGGGACCGATCGGGTAGCTGTTACAGATTGGGTCAGTGACAGCGACGCCTCTCAAAACCTTAAATTAACATTAGTGGTGCAACAAAAATGGCAACCAATATCAGAGCCGTCTAGCTGTCCAGAAAACCAGGACGTACAAAGATCTATTTGTCTGCGAGTGGACGCATCGGAATGGGGAGAGTGGAGAACTTGTGGACTGCTCAGCAAATTTGTGACATCACAAAAGAGAGCCTTTTCGAATGGTGTCTTTTTGTCAGCTCCTAATTCACTGATTGATTTTTGAGCAAGAAATACTCATATTTGCAATTTTTATCTTAATTTACTTTAGCTATGTCCTCCATCATGAGAAAAGTTCTACAAGAACATGTTAAAAACACAATTTTTATTGGAGTGGGCCTTTAAAATGATTTATAGATCAAAATATAAAACACATTCCTTTGTTTGCGAGCACGCTGGTGATGACTGCAGGCCGAGGAGCCTTCATCCTAATCGGCTTGAGATCTGGCTGCAGGTCAAGCCAGCAGATGACTGCAGATTAGGGGGTTACAAGGCAGGGAGAGAGGATAACCAGCTCTGGTCACTCCAACCTCCTTCTGTAGCTGTTCAAGCGTGGCCTCCACCAGCAGTATCCTAAAATCCAGCAGGGGCCGGATTAAAGGCTGACTCGACTTTTTTTACTGTCAGGTTTTGCTTGATTGATCTGCTGGGAGTTTGCAGAAAAGGCGGAAATGTTTGGGGCCAAATCAGATTAAGTTTAAAGTGAATGAAAAACCAGATTGTGAATTTGAATAATAGATATTGTTTAAAAAAAAAGAACATTCAAGAGCAGTTTTGAACTCAAAAGTACACAATGTAAACTTTAAGGAAATATTTTGCATTTGAAAACTATACATTTTAAAATATAACCCTGATTTGACGGTCAAATCAGGGTCAGCTAAAACTTCCACTCTGACCATTTATTGATCTATTATCAAATTGGGTCAAATTTTCATCCCCACAAAAATGTTTCCACAGTGGATAATATTATTTATGATGAGACTAAACATCTTTTGAGCATGTCTTTGAGCCCCGCTCGCTTTCTGCAAAGTGCCGGTTAAACCTGTTAGTCTCGGTTAAGGAAAAGCAAACCAAGGTCAGTGATTACTTCACGGACGGACCAAATTCAATTTCCCCCCCAATGCCCTGACTTCTCAGGTCCCGTATGTTTTCAGCTGCAGTCCATCCTGACTTCATTTTTGCTTCTCCGTCGTGTTTCTGTTGTTCCGGGAGGTAAGCTAAATAACACGGAGCAGCATGCATCTGCCTGGTTGTCAAAGTGCATCTCCTCCAGACAACTCCGCTTTTATCTCTGTGTAATTTAAACATGTCTCTGGAGATAACGGGCTCCGTGCCACCCACCGAGTCAGACCAAATCTCCTTCCTTTAAACAGCTCCTGTCCTCAGATTGAACCCTGTAAATTTGATTCACGTAAGGAGAGAATGAGGTTTTATCTAGGCTGTTGCAGGAAAATCTGCAGTTGCAACGTTTGCTGTGCTTCTCAATCAACGCTGTGGTTGATTCTTGCTCTACAGAAAGAACCTTTTCTTCAAAATTGCAAGTTGCAAGCGAGTCTGTCTGACTTTGTTAGAAATGCCGATAAAACCATGATGGGAATGTTTTTTTTATTCAACGATTCCTAATCGTTTAGGCCCATGTGGTCCTTCTGCCTCACTAGCCCTGCTTTTTTCATGCTTGGGATCTTTAAAGTGCTAATTGCTTGTCCTTCGTCTCTCTTCCAGATTCCTCCTCCAACTATATCAGGCAGCTGGAGACGAAAGTGCGGATACTGGAGGACGATAACAACAAGCTTCTCTCGCAGGTGAGGCCGACGTGTCCCACTTTGGTGCCGGCTGGAAATCTCTGAACTCCTCCTGTTCAGCTCACCCACACATGTTATGTTGTGGAATGAGGAGCGCCAGACCGCTTGTTAGTCGTTGGATGTTTATCCATGTTTAATTCATGGTGCATCTGAAGTCTTCTGTAGCGAGCAGCGATGTTAGCCCCAGAGGCGAACTGGGGGAGCAGAAGAGAGATGAGAAGATGGAGGGGGAAAGCATTAAGCGACAGCGACTGAGGAAAATGTTTTCCCCTTTTCAAAGTTGACCTTACACTGACTTCTCACAAATTTTGAGGATGAAGAGCTGAGAGAGTAGATGTGGGAGGAATGTGGGGGGGTTTGCCTGGTATGGTTCAGCAGGAGGTAACATGTCAATCTCCAAAGGTGTTCAGACACTTCACCATAAACACCAGACTGACGGCTTCCTCATTAGTGGAAAGAAAGCTTAGTAAGATCCAAAGCCCATCAAAATTTTTATTTATAATTTCATCACAGCTTTGCATGATGCAACGCTCTTCATTTGAATGCAAGTGAGGCTGCAGAAAGACGTTGGCGTTCATTTTTACTCTTTCAACCTATATTCTTTCATTTTTGCATTTGTTTCCCAGCTAATTCAAATGCAGACAGAGTGTAGGCTGCATCTGACGTGCTCCTTATAATTAGCTTCTAAATGCTACTGCTCTGTGTTTCACGGGTGCAGTAGAAGCTTCATTCTTCAAACAGACTAATAGTCCCTGTCCACTATGAGGCGAAAGTTTGGAAAACTGTAATTAGAGAAGATTTTTCACCCAAATTGAACTCCAAACGTCTTAGATTTTAGGCTTTCTTTACAGATGAGTTTCATTTTCAATGAAGAAAGTTGAAACCTCTCCATTTGTTTTCTCTCCCTAGGCTCATAACCGATATAGCTTATCACAAATACAGATGAAGAAGGTAACTTTCTCAAATCTCATTCTTCTGTTGGCTTCTGGTTTGAGCATCTTTCCACTTCATTTGCTGTGTGGTTGCTGGACCTTTTCACACCTTTGAGTTTAAAGCTTCTCTTTTCCAACGAGGGTGGACACAATGAAGGCAACAGCACATCTGAATTCTACTCCTCTTGATGATTTCTATCAGGGTTATGGATATTGTCACAATCTCTTTTCTTTAAGCTTTTCTCTCCGAATCCTAAGAACACTTCAGAAAAACCATCAGCACCTTGATCATTGTGCCACTTTGTCAGATTTTGAGTAGAGCTAAAACCTTAGTCACAACTGCCTTATACGAGTGGATACCAGCTGTCTGTGGGCGGTAAATGAGCAAACGTGTACAGGGCACATGGGTGGCCTGCACAAAATATCAAGATCGTTGACCTTGGGAAGTCTGTAGGGTGAAAATGGTCATGCCCCTTTTTTTCTCCAAGTATGACAGGTTGTAGCGAACAACTATACAACACGTAAGGATAAGAGTGAAGTAGGTTAGACTCAGGCGTGTCTTACGGATTTTCCGTGGGTTTTTATTTCCACTTGCATTGATTTGGGACCATTTCTTACACTTTTTGAAGAATTTATCTCTCTATTCATGCTAGTGCTGATTGCTTTTTTATTTTCTTAAAAGTATGAATAAATAAATAAGAGTTACATATAGTTTTAGAGGGAAGGAGTCCAGCTTGAATGTTAAAAACATGTCAAAATCTCATATATTTAAATGTCTTGAATGATAATATTAAATAAAACTTTTATTTTGTTTTTTTTACTTTCCCTTCTTATCTTGTCAGTTTTGTTTGATCTAAAATACAGTACGTCTACATTACTGTTGTGGGTATAATGAGGTGATAAACCTAAAGACTCTCAGGACTGAAGATGGAACCCTAACTACTGAAACCTACCAACTACAGCCTTCAAGTTTTTGGAAAATCATTTCTTGTACTTGTGGTAAACCTTTGCCTGTTAAATTTCAATTAGGTAAAAACTTGATTAACTTTTTCTGTAGACTGAGTTAAAGTTGTTCTTGCTTTCTCTCTTGTTCATGGTTTTTAATTAATAAAAGAGACATCTCAACTTCAACCGTCAAATGACTTTAGCCCAGAACAAGATAACTTTAGTAGGAGTTTAATCAGAGTGAACCAGCTGCAGGTTCCTTCTTGCGTTTGCGTCCTGCTGACATGCCGTGTACGTGAACCAGTGTCCCTGCTTTGCATAACTGGGCCTTTTATGACTTAAAAAAGCTGATCTATCTTTTCTAGCTGCTGGAACGTAGCTAAGATGAACGAATGCTAGATTGTGCTTCGAAGCACAAATGACACGCTCCTGTTCCAGCTTGTCTAGACAGACGGCTGGTTGACTGAATAATTAAACAGACAGGAGCTACACCGGTTGATCTATCCATCCGTTAGGCATGGCCGCCCACTGGTGTGTAATTGAAGAAATTCTTGAGTGAAGTTAAGAAGTATTGCTTTTATCGTCTCTGTATGAGCACATTCGCAGCTTACTCTCTTATTTAATGTCTCCTGTAATGATTGAACAGCAGCAGGTGGAATTGTTGCAGTGGATTACACTCAGTGGACATGTTGCCTAACTTTATGTGTTATGAAACTTATTTGGATTTGAAAGAAAACAATAACTGGTTATGGCAGGAGTGCAAACTTTTCCAAGAGGGTTTCAGACGATGATAATGGGGGTTTTATCTGCTCTAGTAATGAGGTGAAAGCTGCTTCCCCAGTGAAGGAAAGTTCTTTCTTTATTGTCTCCTTTTAGAGTTATGGCTCGCAATGCTCTCGCCGCTTGTATCCATAACTCAGCGAAGAGCCGATGCGTGACGTCCACCGCTTCTTCCTTTCTGCACCAACGACACTGTGATGGATGGATGTTCAGAAGACCCTGAGGTTTAGCTAACCGTCCTCCACTATCAGGGAAACAAATGGATGTTTTTAGTCTCACCGGTCAAGGTCAAGTCGAGCTTGGAAGTGTATAGTGGTCGTTTAAATGACTAGACTAAAGCTAATCTGAAAATCCTATCAGACTTAAACGGTTCTGGATGTGTTCTGCGGCCCTAAAGGTCCACTACAAATATATTTTGAACTATTTTTAAAGCATTCCCATAGGTCTTTTAATTACGATTATGCAGATTTTAACCAAAATAATTTAAAAACTGTCTTTTTCTGGGACATAGTTTCTGTAGAACAGCAGTAATTCATAAAAAAAATGGACCCCTAGCTGTGGGCAGGATCATCGGGAAAACCCACCTCCTTTCCTCTTACCATTTCTGAGAGCTCTCTGTTTACATGCTCTCCCGCTAGCTTACAGCACTTCACACCCACTACATAACATTACCGTGCAACAAAAATGGCGAGCAACACTGGAGCTATGCAGCTGGATAGTTTTTAGCCAGATGCCAGTTCAGAGGAGGAAAACAAAGACGTACATGGATCTATTTGTCTGCAAGTGGATGCATCGGAACAGAGCTTGTGGCCCGCCCAGTGAATTTTCTATGTCACAAACTGCGTTTTTTTCATCTGCTCCTGATTCACAATGATTTGAATAAAGAAATGCAATTTTAAGCTTCATTTTCATAGCAGTGAGTCTTTAAACTTTGTTCCTTCTGTCATGAATTTGAGTCATGGCATCTGTACTTAAATTTTGTTTTTCAAAATCACCTTCCAAATGCTTTGAGTAAACTTCAGGACGTCGCCTGGATAAATGAGAACTTTCACCAACATTTTGTTCTTTCTGGCAAACAAACCATTAGTAGATCACAGATTGGTATTCATCTTCGTTTAGCTCTCGTCCTGATATTTAGGATCTTCTGATGTGGAACCTCATGAAATGGGAGACAACAGCAAGGAATCAAGTCCCTAACCCAAACGATAGATTTGCCAAAGGAGATGTAGGTAAATGCCAAAAAACAGAGACTCTGGGAATGCTGACTGCGGCTGGGTGTGTGGGAAAATGTGCACCTGAGCGTGTGGCACAAAGAGCAGTAATACACAGACAATACATTACAAAACACACACACACAAAACGCACGGCTCATTGGGTTATTTATAGCCCGAGTGTTGCCGGGCATCACGTGTGTTCAAACACAGCGCCTTGCACAGAGGGAAAACTGGTGCGTGACACGAGAAATGTCACAAGGAAAAGTGTCGCTGCGATGTTCCCGCTGACGAAGCCAAGCAAGGCAAGTTAATGCCGCCAGGAACTGGTAGTCTTCAGCTGTTAATGAGAATCTGAAGAGGGCCTCGATGATGGAGCACCCACCGCAGTGAAGTGTCATCCATCCACCGAGAAACGGTAGTAAGAGTGAGAAGAGGCCAGGTGTCTGGTGCAGGGAGACGGCAGGAACGCAGACAGGAACCAACCCTTGTTCTGGGTCCTAATGTGCAGAGTATCAGCAGGTGCAGATATGAGCAGGTTGAATCAACCCTTATTGGTTGTGGCGTGCCTGCATTATTGGAAAATATTGCCAGGTGCTGACATGTTACTGGCTGATATTCTGTAATGACTGATAATGTGACCAAAAATAAGAAACAAGAACACTTAAAAAAGGTAACATATGTGCCTGTTTTTATAGCAAGTAGTTTAATTTATTGAGGTATTGACATCGACTGTATATGACAACTGGACTGAGTAAGTGTAATGTCACCCAGAGAAAATGGCTCCAACAAAAAAAAGGCCTTTTTTTTTGTGAAATGGATGCCGCCATGTTGGAGCCAAATGCCACCAGTTAGCAATGATTAGTCCGAGTCAGTTTGAATCCTTTATCCTTTTATGACCGTCGTAAAACTTTTATAATATTTAATTAGGTTGCAATAAACTGGATAAACAACCCAAAAACTGCACAATGTTAAAGTCCATCTCCTTTCAAACTGCCTTTATTGATATTTTTATGTATTATTGATCATGCAACAGATATGAATATGTAAATACATTGCCCAACCCTAAGCTCATGCGTTTAAATTGAGCAGCTAGGATTAATTCAGGACATTCTACAAAGTCATCTACCTGCTTCTCGCTGCAGCATTGCGTCTGCATTGTCTTTGAATTAATCATGTTGATTTATTAGTATGCTGTGAGCCTGCATCTTTTCTATTTTTAGGTGACATGACATTGCAGTGTTTTGTGTGTTTTTGTTGAACCGTGTGTTTTTTGTGTTCTCAGCAGTGCAACCCAGGTGACCTCCGTGCCCTGAGGAAGGGAATGACTCTGTACCACTCAGAGTCCCAGCTATCCTCGCTGCCCCAGCGCCAGGAAGCCATGCACATGGTGGGTACCCAGGAGACTGACACGCAGATGCTCGCTAAGAACTCTCACATCAAGATGTAAATTATTGCTATCACTGCAATGGGGCTATTTTTAGAAATATGGTTAAAGATGGAGACGGTGGTTGTTTGGGAGGTCTGTGCTGGTTCTTCCACATTGAAATCAAGTTAAGTGAGCTCTAATCCACTTCTCTGTCCTTAATTAAACCTCCATAGGCAACCTGTCTTTGTCTGTTGCACGACAGGGCAGAAACTTCTTCACTCATGAAGGAGGGAGGGGAGTAAGTGAAAAAGAACAAGAGGTGGATAAGTTAACCTGTTCTCTGCAGCCTGTATAAACAGAATTTACCTGAAAGCAATGACCCTCTTCAGCTTACCTCCAGCCCCGACTCGCTCTGTGTTTGTGAAGGTGGAGATGTGTGGTTGTGGGTTTTTTTTTTTTGATTGCTGAAGGACGGTCAGAGCTGAGCTACGTGACTGACGGCACCAAACCTTCAAAGAGTGACAAAAACAAGGAAAGATTTTTCAGTTATGATGACAGTTGTGTTCATAAGTTTCCATACCCTGAAAGAAATTAAGATTTTTTTGGTCATTTTCAGTAAAAATGAATGATAACACAACTTTTTTTCCACTCAGTTAGTGGTTAGGTGAAGCTATTTACGGTCGAAAAATTCCATTTACCCTTTTAAATTCCTAATGACAACAGAAACTTCCCAAATGACCCTGTTCAAAAGTTTACATGCCCTGATGACTGTTCTGAAAACATGCACACAAGCTGATACAAAAGGGTTTGAGTGGCAGCTCATGGTAACTATATTCATCTGAGACTCATTTGCCTGTAGTCAATGTGTGTGCACAAAAGGTTTTGGAGTTTCTAGGCTCCCAACAGACCCTTGCATCCTTCATCCAGTGCTGCACTGACATCTCTGGATCCTTAGTCATGAGCAAAGCTAAAGAGCTGTCAAAAAACCTACAGGAAACGGTAACTGAACTGTACAAAACAAGAAAGGGACATACGAAGATGTCCAAGGAACTGAGAATGCCGGTTGTTGGGATGCAAAGAAAAACTCAAATAACTTCAGCTGTGATTCAGGACTTTTTGGAAAAACTGTGGTGTGGATGTTTTTAGATATACTATAGAGGCGCCTGAAGCAATATGGGCTGCATGGTCGAGTCACCAGAATTAAAGCCTTTTTTTGCACAAATGTCACAAAATAGCTCGCTTACAATACGCCAAACAGCACAGAGACAAACCACCAAACTTCTGGACCAAAGAAATTTGGAGGGATGAGACCTAGATTTTCGTTTTTGGATATAGCCATAAACGCATGGGACACACTCTGACATTTCAACACGACAAGGATTCCAAGCACAAGGCTAAGTCCACCTGTCACTGGTTACAACAGAATAAGGTGCAGTTTCTGGAGTGGCCATCTCAGTCTCCTGACCTCAATGTTGCTGAGCCACTCTGCGGAGATCTCAAACGCACACTGTTCAAGCAAGACAGCCCAAGAATTAAAAGAACCTTGAGGTTTTCTGCCAAGAAGAATGGACTGCTTTACCCTTAGAAAGAATAAAGAACCTCATCCACAACGACCACAAGAGACTTCAAGCTGTTATTGATGTAAAAGAAGACAATACGAGGTATGAAGGACAGGAGTAAGTAAACGTTTCAATAGGTCATTTGTGAAGTTTCTGTTGTCATTATGATTTAAAAAGGGTAAACAGAATTTTTTTTTAAATTCAACCACTAACTATGAATGGAAAAAAGTTTATCATTTATATTTTATGAAAAATAAAATACAATCTATTTAATTATATTATTTTATAAATATAAAAAATAAAATCATAATTTCTTCCAGAGTATGCAAACTTATGAGCACAACTGTAAATGACTCTATATGGAAGAATTCCTCACCATTGTTATTTCCAGGTGGAGGAGTGATGTTTTCTCCAGCTTTGCGGGGGCTCACATGGCTGACTAAAACCCAACAATCTGAATCAAATATTTTCTGTCAGACGTGAAATTTATTGACTTCTCATTTTCCACAATCGTCCCTCTTGGCTGCAGCACAGCCGTTATTGTTTTGGTGCCATCAGGTTATCTGGGCTCCCCAAAGCAGCGGCGGGCCAGCGAGCGCATACACATCACCAACATGTATTGAACCCGGGCTCACAGATCCTCAGAGCTGTGTCTAATGCAGTGTCCTGATGCCAGGTCGTGGTGAATGCTGCCATTGTTTCCCAGAAATCTCTGGTTCCCGCAAACAGAGCGCCTCTGTTTGGAACGAAGCAGGGGGTGTGATGAGTCAAAGCGCACCCCCTCAGTTTTTTTTTTTTTTTTCCTGGCTGGCTGCTGCCATCATCCCAGGTTAGATCACTCTGTGCAGGTAGCAGACATGGGATTTGAATGCAAAACGGGGAAACAAATCAAGGTGGTTGGAGTTGAAATGAAGGGGATGACATTTTCAGAGCTGGAGCACAAGATTTGTCTCCGTTTGAGTGGGATGTGATTTAACTGGGCTCTGAAGGAAGAGTTGGAGTAGGTCTTCCAGGTTCTAATTCATGCTTTCTTCTTTGACAGATAAGTCATAAAACCTTTTTGTTTTTTTTCTTGTAGGGCACATGCCGTCTACCCACCAGTGAATCCTCACCTGCCACAGGATACCTGTCATGCGTGCAGAAGCCTGAAGCTGTGGTGCATGCAATGAAGGTATATTTCATTTCTCTATTACAAAACTTTTTTTTTTTTAAGTTTTGAAAACCATATTTTCCTGTCTGTTTAGGTGCTTGAGGTCCATGAGAACCTGGACAAGCAGGCTCCAGAGGACTATGAAGACGATCTTAGCGAGAAGGAGAAGGCCATCGTGCGAGAGATGTGCAACGTGAGTTTAACATGCTGTTCCCAGAATTCCATGTCAATTTTCCCAGATATTTTTACTTATGAAAAAAATAAGGATTTACAAATATAATAATCAGGGAAGTTGGTAGAGAGATGTTGCCACATCTTGAAGGGAGCGCAGGTGTGCAGTACTACCCTCTTTCAGTATGACTGTTTACTTGCGCATGTGCGCCACCTACAGTTGGAAGAGGCTCGGTGCGAAATGTCAAAGCGGTGCAAATCTTGTGAATGTCGCTCCAGGCTTTTGCTTTCACAGCTCTTTTCCGACATATGAAAGACTTGGTGTCATGGAATCCCAGCTGGGCACAAACCGCAATTATTCATATCTCCTCCATGATCAATTTTCCAACGGTTGGTACTTCCATGAATTAAAAAGGACGCCATCCATTCGTCACTTCTATATCCGAGTTCCTGATTGGTCAAAGTTCCCGTAAAACCTGAAACAGCTGTAGAAACTTACCTAGCGACACATGTTTGCAAGAGTTTTGAAGCCCAAAACGCGCATATACAGACGCTTACATAGAATTGTCAATAGTCTAATAAGTCTAGTGTGTACATAGCTTAATGAACTCCTTGTAGAGGATTTTTCAGTTCCATACGACACACCTGAGTGTCACCTACTTCGCCCTGATGGGTTGTTTAAGTGTTCACTACAAAATAGATATAGAGAAAAAAATGTGGATGAACATTTTCGGGATCACCGAGCGGTTTACGACCTTGATATGTCCTGCAGGCCTCCAGCGTACCTCTTACTGGTTTGGCCATTTTTTTTCGACGCAGACATCTTATATCCACTTGTAAGGGCAGTTGGAAATAAGGCATTAATCATTATTTACATTTGATCGAGTTTTTGTCACAAATATTTGTAAAAAACTGTCCAGCTACACAAATGATCAAGCTTCACCTTCCTTCTGCAGTTGTACTGTAAATAAAAAGCCTTGGGTGAACCCTTACTGAAATCAAACAAAGAAAGACACTGTTTAAATCCATTAGGAGTTACTCAACCAGTAATTATGCTGAAAGCAATAATGAGAGCTTTTGTTTTAGAAGTTCAGACTTTAATATTTCAGCTTTCCTCCATTATGAGTCGATCTTTTTTGTTCTCTTGCCGGGTATGAACCCGCTTAGCTTCTGATCTGAGTTTTTGCTAATGAGGGAGCCATTTAGACTCATTAAGTTTGGAATGACACTTGGAAGCTTCTCCTGCTTTCCTCCCTCCTCATAATCCATACTTTCCACATCGGGGGCCCTCGGTGGAGCCTCATTCTCCAACTGTCATGGCAATTAAAGTGGAGCGGCTGGGAAAAAGAGCACTCCTCCCCTGCCCCTCATTTTTCTCCATCGTTTTCTGGCGGGGCAGAAAGCACGGGGGGGTTGGGGTGTATAGAACGAGCTTTTAGGCATCTGTGGAGGAATGTGACAGGCCAGGAATCTGGGGAGCGCGACAATAGTGCCTCAGTGGAACACAGGGGGCTCCTCTTTTGCAAATGGAGGTAACTTCCCTGCACTGATGACAGGCGCTTGTGAGTCACTTCTTTTTGCTTCTGTGTGCAGGTGGTGTGGCGGAAATTGGGCGACGCCGCAGGATCAAAGCTGTCCGTCAGACAGCACCTTTCTGGGAACCAGTTCAAGGGGCCACTGTAGTTACCTGGCAACCGATTTGGGATCCAGCAGACACTCCGGAACGGACTGAGATGAACGGACTGTCGTCCATATTTACATGTACAGTTTTTACATGTGTCTCATCCCTCCAAGCTTATGTTAACCGGCAGCTAGTTTCACCGGCTCACCCGTTATGCTTCCCGACACAACCCGTGTGACCGTCTACGAGCCTACCCCCACTGTAGTTCTGCCGGGGCACCACCGAAGCGATCACACAACTGCATTATTGTTTGTTAGTTTTTTTTTAATAGGACCCCTGTAGAGACCCTTTCTCCTGTAACGTGGAAAGGCTGACTTCCACTGGTCCGTTTGCGGTGCGTCTCCTTTGCGTTAACACAAAAATTAGAACGTTCATTAATCAATCGGAAAGTTTACATTGCCTATGTCATGTTTGAGTCTGATAATTCGGATTAATGCATATCAACACCACAGATAACACCAGCATTATTTTCGCCATGGTCAGCGAAAGGTTAACTTTGGTAGTACAAAAATGTAACATGATACAACATCTGCATTTTACATGGTTTCTGTGAGGAAGGAGAGGACATGGGGCCTGATTGCTTAAGTTTTAGATGAGCAAAGTGGGCGGGAAAAAATACTCAACACAGGGGGAGCCAGAACAAACCACTCCCCCAGGAGCTAGGGGTGAGAGGGGCCAACCTGGAGGCTCAACTGAGTCGATGTAAACTAACTGACGGCCGTGAGATGGACTCCCCATGCAACGCAATGGAAATGCACCGCAGGCGGACCAGTGTAGATTCGGGCCCTCCAACACTCCCCGGAGGGGTCAGTGTTCCTAGGATAAGCATTTCTAAATAAAGCACTCCTGTGATCTAGCACATTTCGCTCATGTATGGATAACTTAGGGATCACTGTTGTGTATATGATGTATAGAACCATAGCACTACTTCATTTATTACTATTGGTTTGATCTATTTTATATTCTAGCACGGCCATGCGATCAAGAATTTTTCTGTTTTAGAAGCGCACAAAACCAGACCTAAAACAGGGTTTGCTTTTGGGGTTTTTTTGTATTTTTTTTTTTACATTAAACTTTAACCACTCCTCTCTTTAAACTCTGAAAACAAATTCAGTCTGTTGTTTCTGTTGACAGACGCATAGTTTTCTTTGTGAAACTAACAAACCCCCGTATGCTGTGTACATGCCAGACAATCATCTTCTCAGGTTGGAGGGCTGCAGCTTTACCTTCACCCATCTGTGACTGTGTTTTTCTCGAAGTGAGACTGTTCTCCTGCAGCATCTTTTTTTTTCTGGTTTATTTCAGGCTTGTTTTTAAATGTTTTCTGAATTCGCACACAAAAGCAGTGTTACTTTAACTGCAAAAATTTGTTCAAGTCCCTTTCACACCCCTCCTGTAAAGAGTTTCAGAGATGATTTTGAGAGTTTTTTGGATTCAGCAGATATCCGTGCTTTTTATAGGAGAGCCAAGTCTTCCTTTTGAAGTCCACATTAAAACAATAAGTATCTTTTGATGTCAGAGTGAACAAACTCAATGTATTTATTGTTAAGTGTGAACATAGAGAACGGAGAGCGATCAGTACCTGAACAGTCCGGGGTCACTGGACAGATTAGTTCAACAGGCTCTCCCATCTCTAGAACAATTTTGTTCCAAATTAGAACATTTCTGATGTGACCCATTGCTTAAAAAATGGGTCAAAAAGAGAAAAAAAAAAAGGAAAAATATAATTTTTTAAAGTGTCCTTTTTTTCTAGGAACTGATTTGAAGCCATGACACAATTTTGGATACTGAAAACGAAAGTTTTGGGAAAAGCATTTAGTTTGAGATGTTTTGCATTGTTTTCCAATGCGTTTTAATTTGGAACCCTGTTTTTTTTTTCATTTCTAACTTTAATGATGCTTTTACCTATATGCTAAAAAAAATAAAATCACATTACTGAACCAGTGAACCTACTGAATAAATGTGTATTCCTGCAGCTAGCATGACTATAACTTGTTTTCATGAATTTCACTGAAACAGTTGACAGGTAAATTAAAAAAAACATTTTTAGTAAAACCTGAGAAACTGTAATAAACGAGTTGCTTAACAATACTGTGGACTGTTTTTTTTCAATAGAAGCTTCTTGCAATGTGTTTGCTTAAATCATACTGACCTCTGCTGGTGAATAAATAAAACTACACCCCTATTAAAGACCCACTCCAGTGCAACCTGTTTTTAACATGATTTTTTTTACATTTAGCTGATGGAAGCTGAAAGATGCATTTTTTAGTATTTCTTTATTCAAGATGTTGTGAATCAGAAGCAGACGAAAAATAGTCTGAAAAAAATCGTAATTTTTTTACATAGAAAATACCCCACAAGCTCTGATCCGTTCTGATGCATCCACTTGCAGACAAATCGATCCATGTCCGTCTTTGATTTCCTCGTCTGAGTTGGATGGCTCCGATATTGCTCACTTTTTTTTTGTTTCACCGCTAATGTTAGGTTCTGGGGAGGAGAGGCAGGGTTGCTTTGGTCCCCCCAAAATTTCTAATGAACTACTGCCGCTCTACAGAAACTAGGCCCTAAAAAGACAGGTTTTCAGATTTTGTCTAAAAACAGAGCAGTTTTCAAAAAGTTTAAAAGACGATCATCATAAGTTCTTTGAGTATTTAATTTTGTTGCTCAATAACTAAGTTTTGTTTTTTAAATGGTCTTCCCAAAATTAGCAATTAATTTAAACATCTTAATTCCTTTTATCGCCACTTATCAATTTTATCTGTAACAGCAACAATTTGTGTTCATTCTTTAGTTCATTCCACAATTCTAGTCAATTCCAGTTAAAATATGCAAACAGAACCATTCGTTTGTCCTCATTGAGTTTTTTTGAATGTGAGCCGCAGCTCCACTATTTCCCATTTTACCTAATGTCTCCACCTCCTTTTTCAGAAGAAACCTGTAAGAATAATTCATCAAGAAAGCAAAATCTCAGCATGAAAAGTGATTTAGTTTATAGTAAAAATTATTATTAAAATGTTATAAACCAAACCGAAGCCTGAGAAGCACACTGATGCTTTCTTTTAAAAGTATGGGTCCAGAGACTGAAATGAGAAATGTTCTTTCTGCTGTGAGTTTTTCATTTAATACTGTGTAAAGTACATTTTCACAGAAGTTTTTAAAAAATGGAAACAGCAGTTGAAACAAAAAAAGCTTCTAATTGCAGCAAAAACACTTCTGAAGCCAGTGTTGCTCGTTTAAAATGAAAAGACAAACATCAGTATCAATGAGGGGTCCTACAGCACTAAGACATCACAGTCCTCCAATTTTTAAGGTGATTTTCACAAAAAAAACCACAAAGATGCTGAAAAGGTTACAAGAAATTCAAAACGAAAAGAAGAAGACTGTGAAAAACCAGACTTTACCTGTGACTGCTTTCAAGTTAGGCTAACAGGATTCCACGCTATGCAGTAAAAAACATCTATACAAAACGATGCAACGAAAGCCGATGATTGTTGTACAATCCTGGAAGTGTGGCGTTCGCACCCTCCCCTAGATTATAAAAGCAATTACAAACCTCCCATATTATCCCACTCTTCCTCATCAGCACAGGTGTTAACAGCTTCCACCTGCAGGTGCAGCAGCAGAACTTCCAAAAAGTTCAACCAAGTCCACCTTTGTTTATCACAGAAACGTCTATCAAACATCCTCATCTCATCCATCCTCCGCGGTTCAGAGGCATGCCAGGTGGGGGCGGCAAGGGCACTTGCGATTGTCCTGGGGGCACAGGTGGTGGGGGAGGGTATCCTGCAGGTGGCATGCCGATTCCGGGGGG
>BSAI01000101.1:25320626-25366701 GCA_036245035.1 Adrianichthys oophorus
GGGGGGCACGTGGCCTGGCGGCATGCGCGGGGGCGGCGGCGGAGGGTAGTTGTTGTAGCCTGGCGGCGGGTAGTTTGGTGGCAAGCTGGGAGGGGGGTACGAGGAAGGAGGAGGTGGGGGTCCTGGAGGTGGTGCTGCGGGTGGTGGGTAGACATGTGGATGATATGGTGGGATTGGAGGAGCGTAGCCGGGAGGCATGGGGGCATAAGAGGGGCCTTCTGTCTTCATCATGGACTGCAGGCTCTGGAAGCCCTCTCCGGACATGTACGAGGCATTAGTGGACATCAGGTAGTTGGAGGGTGGTGGAGGTGGAGGGCGATGGGGCAGGGGAGGGGGTTGATGGGGAGGTGGAGCATGAGGGGGAGGAGGAGCCGCTTCATTTCCTGGCTCCGCTTCTGCTGGAGGAGCTGGTACAGGAAGAGTAAAACGACATGTTAGAAGTTTCACGACCTCTAATGACCTCTCAGCTCTCCAACAATGAGAAGAGGAGGCCTCCTCTGGATTAAACCCTAATCAGATTGGGCTGGAATAGTCTGGGTGCTTTGAAACAAACTGATTACATAATCAGATGGATTTATGAGCAGCAGTCGTGGTTCAGTGTAGTCCTCTTCAGTCAAACATGCAAACAATAAAATAGCAACAAACTAATATATACCCATCTTGCCTAATCCGGTTCGGTTTATCACAAACAAAGATTTAGGAATAGTTGGTCACCTGGTGGTTGAACAGCTGGTAATGGGGGCATGGGACTCTCCAGTCGGGGAATTTTTGATCCGGTTTGTTCTGCAAATGTAAATAAAAAGGAATCAAAACTAAACAAATATGTAAAATATATTTTTGCAGATTTTATCTTCATGTATTCCAGATGTTTCTGTGCGTGCTAACACTGAAAAACAAAAAAAAAATCATTAAACCTGGAGCCTTGGGTTCATCTTTGGGGGATGTCTGCAATAAAAAAAATGTAAAAATGAGTATACCATCTAATATTGATGTCAAACATCTGCTGCGCCAACTGTTTTTTGCTTACGAGGGAGCGTTTCAGCTGCCGTGCGGGACTGCCACCCTGTGGTGAAGTCTTTTTTGGCGGTGGGGGTGGTGGGTTAGAAACTGGGAGCTGCATCTGTGGCACCGGGGAGGCAGTGGGTGTAACAGCTGCCGCCTTCTCCTTCTCTTGGACCTGCTGAGGAATGGGCTTGTTTCCTTGAGAATAAAGGTCCAGGATCTGATGGCAAATGTCTGAAGGGACCAGAGGAAGCTTTGAAAGTCCGACATGTTTTTGAGGGAAAACAGCTAAGTGTTGCTGAGTTTTTATTTTTTACCTTCAAGCAGCTCGACTGGGACGTCCTGCACAAACTGCTCCCACCAACGACGAGACGATTGTTTGGAGGTCCACTCCTGAATGTCAAACTTACAAAGTCGGCCTGCTAAATACATGACAGCTACAGCGATGATCTCCGGTTCCCACTGCAAGGACAGCATGGTGCACAGGCTGCCAGGGCAAAACATATTTAGTAGCATTTAAAAGGTGTATACAAGCTTTACGTAAAACTCCTATGGGACTTCTTTAGTAAGTGAATATGTTATCTCTTTAAAATCTTTGTAAAACTGAGAATCGGCACCTGTCATTGACGAAGGTCCAGGCCATTTGGAGGACTTTGCATACTTTGTTCTTGTCTCCTGAAGTATCAAAACAAAAGTTCTTTTCAGCCTCATTAGCCCACAGGGCTGTGATTCTGCATGAACCCCCTTTCACCTTTCAGCTGTTTGACGTAACGCAGCAGGAACATGTAAGGGTGCTCCACCTGCAAGTCGAACTTGATGGTCTGAAGCAAAATCCTCTCCAGCACCATCACCTCCTCCTGTTTAAACATCAAACAGTCCTGCACTTTGAAATGCTTACAGAAAAGTGTTGCATAAAAAGATTCAACCAAAAAAGAACTACTATTTGTTTCAAAGAACAACTAAACAAATAAAACTGCACCTTTGGATCATCTCCGAACTGGGCGAACTGGACATCGTTGAGTAAACTGCGAGCTGTTTTAATGATATCTTTACACTTCTTGGGCGTTTCCTCCACTTTACCAGCCAAGAAAAGACAACAAGCGCCCGTCACCTGTCGAAACACAAACAAAAATCCCACATTTAGTTTGTTGTTACAAAAACATAAAGAACTAAAGAGCAAATAAATAGTGAACATACATATCTGGGAAACTGCTTGAAAGAGTGAAACATGTAGAAGCGGTGGAAATATATGATACCGGTTGCAAGAGTGTCATAATGTCTGCTGGCAGTTAAGAAGTTTAAGAAGTTCAGCAGAACAGAAACAATAAAATCTAACTCCCCCGTATAACATATGGCCTTATTTCATGTACAATCAAAGAATTAAATCCATTGTTCATAATAAATGTAAAGAGCAATTTACGGAAAAACGGAGACCCATTCTTCAGATTACAGAACTGATCAAGGATACAGGCCGAGTCGAGTCCCCACGTCAAAAATAAAGCGGGCTCCTTCTCTCCGGTACCGGGCCTCGGTCCCGGGGTCCAGACCCTCGGACTGGGAAGGGGTGTGTGCCAAATCCTTCTTGTCCCAGTACCAGCATGGCTTTATGTGATCCAGGAAGGACTGGCCACCGGAAAAATCCTTTGGCTCCTTCATTGACTGAGGGGAGGTGGTGGATGGTCCTGCTGTGCTGGACTGCTGAAATATTCATGTACACATGGAATCCCATATTATGGACAACTTTTATCAGTTAGATGTTGCCCTTTTCTTCTGATATAATCAAAACATCCTATTTAAATGTGCCTAAACTCAATGAATCGTGTAAATTCTTGCTCAATTCTTTTTTACTAACGTTAAGAAAACAAGCCAGAGATTCACCAATCAAAAATACAGGGGGACATATCCCCAGTTAGCCGATTTCTCCATTACACTGCAAAAATAAATAAACCTAAAAGTGTGTATTTAAAAAATAAACTTTCGCCTTATTATTAGTGGAATTTATAAACAAAAATATGCAGGGTTCCCAAAACATGCCGGCTGGTGAAAGAGATGAAGATGGATGAATGTAGCCGACAAACCCGGCTAGCAAAGCCGCGGGAGCCGTCAAGATAATAAAAGTAAAATATGGAGAATGTTTACGTCACCGGCCTGGGAAGGAAAGTCGCAACACGTACCTTTATCATGTAGGCGGACGACAGAAACTACCAGAAAGGACAAATATGGCAATAAAGTTCAGTTATTCACGAAAAGTTGGCGACTGGATCGAACAGGGCACCGACTGGCACAACAGAATCGCCATTTTGAAGAACGTCAAGTGTGGCTGACGGACGTCATGACGTCATGAGTAAGAGCGTACGCTGCGTCAAAAAGGAAAGGTTAACTGTTAGAAAAATCACGTTTTACTGGCATTTTTGTGATTTCAAGCAAAAAATGTCCAATATCCATCCTTAAAGAAGCAGAAATGAATCATAATTGTGTCTGTGTTTATTCAAGATAGAAATGACATAGATTGATTGTTTGTTTTTTGCACATTCTTGTGCTTTTCTTCTTTATTTTTTATCCGATTTTCACAATTGACTTTTTTTCTTACAACTTTATGGATAAGATGTCTTTTTTGTGTTAAAAAGTATTCACAGTTACGTTTCTGCTGTGTAATAAGTTTTGTACTTTAAATTCAATGCCATTTAATTATTCATGGTTACGTTTACTGTTTTTCTTAGTCGTTTCAGTGCATTTCTCACAACAGAATAAAACTTTGCACAGCAGTTAGTGCAACCTCCACAACATTTAATCATTTGGGTGCAACCTAGTGGCAGTTTCATGTTCATTTCCTCTAATGGTGTATGCTTTTGGACATGAAGCTTTAGAATAAGCACAAATCTCTGTAAAATTATTACTTTGGTCTTTTAATCATTATTAACTTGCTTTTATTATGTCTGTCAAAATTAACCATACTTCTTCAGGCTTAATAGGCATTGTTCATACAATTAATAATCTTCTTTTCATTGCTTGTGTCAATGCACACAAAAACATGTTGTCACGGATCTTGCACATCCTTTATAAAAATATTTCAAGATGGGAAAAGCCAGACGACTTAGGAGAAATTGCAGTAGAGAAAGAATCACAATTGATGTTCCAGGCCACAATACACAGCACCGTTTAACTTTTTTTGGATGCTCTTTGTAGGGACACAGAATGAAAGAGATAAGCCTGGTGACAATATGAAAAAGTATATAGTAGGTCAGGATAAGATAAGCTTCCACCACTCTGCTTTGGTCGGGCAGCGCTTTGCAGTACATGACAGGATGCTTGTGGAGTATCTTCCCTACTTTTCATTCCTAAATCCAACTGAGGTGTTTTTCTTTTCCTGAAGAAATCTAACCAGCATCCACATACCCAAATGACCTGGCTAGCAGCTATTTATGCAGTTTGTAATGACATCATAGCAGAGTCCAGCACTCCAGAAGATATTTTCCTCTGTACAATGACAGAGATGATATTTGCTGTAGATGAAAATATGTGACCAGACAGATTGAAGCATCTGTTCTACATGAATAATTTGCAGCACTCTGTGTTTTACAGTATTTTCAACTTTAAAACCACCACAGTGAGGTGAGGTTTACTGAGCCAAAGGGATTTAATTTTTGTTGGAAATGTTTTTTCCAGGTGCACAATGCTGTAAACAATTGCAAATAACGTCCATATTCAATGTCTTGATTTTTATTGAATGTTCGCTTTCAAAATGCCTTGCATGATATATAATGCACATTACATTCACAGTATATGACATGACATCTGGAAAAACAATGAAAACACGTTCAAGCCTTTTGACTTGAATGTTTAAAAATGCTGGAGTAAAACTTGTTATTTTAATGACACTGAGACTTTTACTGTCATAAATACTTGCTTTTGAAAACCAACCTATCCATTTTGATTAGGGGCTTGATTAGAGACCCTATCATTTTCAATTTCTGCCACTAGAGGGAGACAAATACCCATAAAAGAGTTTACAGATAGATAGATACAGACAGACAGACAGATAGATAGATAGATGTTAATAGATTTTTTGTAATGAATTTTGTTTTTTGATACGCTTGATGTAAAAAAAGACCAAACAACCATCTTTTGTTTATGTCTGAAATATGACTAAAGAAGCAGACCACAAGTCTGTGTGCCCTTTCCATGTCCCCCTCTAGTCTTCACTTCCCAGAAAAGCCAGCATTAAAACATTTACTCCGTCCACATAACATTTTGGAAAATGCATGCATTATATATTTACTCCTGCTCGGACAAATCCTCTTAACTGTGGGAGAAATTGTCAGGATGGGTTCCAGAGAAAAGTAAGAGCCTTGTCTACTTGTATCGCCTGTAGCAAAGGAGCATCTCAATCTGTCATTCAAACCACACACTCACACAACTGCAGTAAATCAGCTTATAAATAATATATTTTTAGACTTTCTTTATTAATATTAAACATTGCATAATGAATATAAGCAAATCCCACAGCAATATTCATATCAGCACTCCTGGAGTGGACCTTTCATTGTTTATGTCAGCCCTGTCACTTTGTGGTTAATCACATCGAAATTCCTTATTATTCTTTAATTCTTGGCTAGAAAATAAATAAATAAAACTATCCCCAGAATGTTCTTAAAATTTGTATTATGAGCCCTTTTTATCATAAGTCAGTTTTGGATACTTTATTAATGTCCTTCTTTCCTTTAGGGAGAAAGTGGATGGAGAAATGAAAAATGAAATGAGGGATGTGACCCAGAATCAAAGCAGTACTTTGTCCAGCCATGTGCACGAGCTGCCCTCCTTCACTTTGTCACTGGGGTGTGTTGTTTTTTTCCCTGTATGTTTTAACATAAATTATGAGTGTTTGGAATTTGCTCGGGCATCAGCTTCATGGATAAACGTTGGATTTCTGAGTTGACTTTCACCTCAAGAGATACACGGTTCCTCTTTGGACTTAAAACATTTCCTGTGTCCACGACCAGGCCGTGTTGGCCCTCTGTAACCAGCTTCAAACTGCTTTTGCTGGGAGCGTGCATACAAGCTATAATGGAGATATGGATGCATTATTGAGACACCCATGGGTTAGGATCAAGGAGCCGCACGCAGCCACCAGGAGGTGGCAAGGGAGAGTGTGTGAACTCAGGATAATGTTTTCCTTAAGCTTGTCCACGACAGCTGTTGAACTCCACTGGTGGAGGAAGGAGCTTCTTGTAACATAAATACCAAATTTCTGCCCTCCTCCACTCCACTTCACAACACGCCCGGCCGATCTGTGAAAGATCGCCGCCGTGTTTCCATGTGGCATCTGCTGAGGTTATGTCTCCTTGAGCCAGAGCTGAGATGACATTTCATTTATATAAATAATTACTACTCTGAAAGTCTCCCAGGCCGGCCCTGAAGCAATCTAACTTTTAATGCTCTTAAAATTGCCCAGCATGTTTTATTAATGGCAGCCTCTGAAATGTATTGCAATAGCACTTCTCTGCCCATCCACCACTTTAAATGGCCTTTTGTTTTCTTTCAACAAACTATTGGAACCGAATTATGGCACAGGTTGTATGTTAAAGCTATGAAAAGAAGCAAGACGTTCAGCTGTGATGTGTACAAGTATGCATATGGAGGACGTAAATTAATGCAGCGAGGAATGTGCAGGATGATTGCCCATTAGTGCCATGTCCTCTATGAGAGAATGGTCTGCTCTAAGGACTCTTTTAGATTGCATAAATGGTACTTCAAGGAGGCTTCACTTGAAAGAATTAAGTGAGTGAAACAGGTTGGGTCTGTCTCCTGACTGTGCCAACAGAGGGTAGTGTTGCCTCACAAAGAGCAGCAATCCTCCTGCACCTCTTTATTATTTTTTTTTCACATACATTTTGGAAATATGTGAATTTTACTGTTAATAGATGTGTGCAGAAGCGTTTGAAATCTTCATAAAAGATCAAAATCAGCATAAAATATTTTACAGGTTTGCAGAAATGGGGATTTTGGGTATATAAAGTCACTTTTTTCTTGTTTTAGTTTTGACTTAACCCCCCACCCCCACCCCCCCACCGATATTTTTTTTAAATTAACAGATTAACTTCAAAACTGTTAAATGGATTACAAATGCCAGCTGTCCGCGTGCTGTCCGCTCACTGCGCGCGTCGGAGCACTTGAACAAAACGGAGACAAGTCTGAGCACGCACCGCCGGGGAGCGCGCGCACACACACATACGTGGGGTCGTCCGAAACAGAGAACCTTTCGACGTGAGTCAACAAGAACTCACCAAAGGAAACCGGGAAACATCGGACCTCAGTTGGCTGGAAGAAAAGGAGGAGGTGTCTTGAGTGCACGCTTGGTCCCCCGCTCTCTCTCTCCCTCCTCTGTGTTTGTGTGTGCGTGTGCGTCTGTGTGCGTGTGTCTCTCTTTCTCTCTCAATCAACCACTGCTGCTACCAGAGCCAAGAGTTGCCGTGCCGCGCACCGGTGCCAAAGCGCGCAGGAGGAGTCAGTGCCAAAGGGTCATTTTAGCGCAGCATTGTTGAGACGGAAGGACTGCAGGGAACCCTAAAAGCAAACAACTGCGATTTGACCCAAGACAAAACACATTTCAATTTAAGAAAAATAAATCTGGAACGAGGATCCGTCAACTGGAGTGCTGCTTTTACCTCATCTGTCATCACGGTCTCCGCAGAGGTGGGCAGTCCAGGATTCTTTTTTTTTTTTTTTTTAAAGCTGAATGATTTTTTTCCCCTTAAAGTCAGGTCATCGCTGGCTTGCAGCTTTCTGATTCCCGCGCTTGCCTGATCCAGGTGTTGCTTCCTTCAAACAGGCTGCAGGACTCTTAAAACAAGTGGTCAAGCTCCCCGTTCTGTCCGGCTGCTTCACCTCCGCGCGTCAAAGTTGCAAAGAAAGACTGTTGAGAGTACAGAAGGAGGGAGGATAGCCTACGACTGGAAGGGGGACGGCAGGTCACCAGACCGACACCACGGTCCAAGCCGACTCCAAGTGCCGTTCACCGGGCGATGCCAGAGTAAATGCCGGGGCAATGTCCCGCCGCAAGCAGGTGAACCCGCAGCACTTATCGTTGACGCACAGGGAGACCGTACAAGGTGAGTCTGGCCCCGTCGAGCGCTTTACGCGCAGAAACTCACATGATCAAACTGAAATAACAAACGAATAACAATCATTTTGGGAAAACTTGAACATTTGGTTTAAAGACGCAGAAATATCCATTTATAACAAAAGATCCCGAGGTAAAATAACACAATAACATAAAACACTTTGTGCCAAGATAAATTTCAATCAAAGTGATTATAAGAGATGACCAACTTCTTGGTTGTGCGTGTTTACGCATGTGCGTTCCGCGTGTTCCATCTCAATTTATCCGTCTGTTTGCATCATCTTTATTTTATTTTAGAAATTCATCAACATTTAATTGAGTAACTTTTCAGCAAGCATCTTTAATGATTCATTTTTATATATATTTTTTCGTCGTTCCTTTTACGCACACTTTCTGTTTTTCCCTTGAAGAAATTGAAGTCTATTTTTGGTATAGAAACTATTTTGTTTTTGCAAACCTATTGCAAAAACCATTTCAGTTAATTTTTGTATGTTGGAAAAGAAATATTATGGAACTGCAAAACTTGGAATTAAATTGCACAGATAGTATCTTTTTTTCCCCCCAGTGCGACATATGATTAAAAAGTCACATAATCCAATTTTAAATCAATTAAATCAATCCAACCTTCATCTCCCACAGCTCCTCGGTGCCTAAATCCAATTTGGTGTAGGCCTAATCTAAGTAATTCATTGCAGAAGTTCTTTGACTGCTGTGTTTAGCGCTGAAAACATCAGGTGTATTCCATCCCAGCCGACATACCTTCATGTCATTCCCTTTCTTAAATTAAAAAATCTGATGCATGACTTTTGCATTTAGAAGGCTTTTATTTTGGTGAGGGCATGTTGCTCTGACAGCTTATTTCCTCCTTTTGTCTGTCAGTTAATTAAAGTGAAGAGCATTTGACCCTGACTCCAAACATTTCTATTAAATCCACATCATTTTAAACCACTTTCAATATTTCACTTTTTATAAATTTGCCTTTACTGTTAGGGATTTAAACCAGCGGTGCACTTTTGTTGCATTTGTCAGCTACCTGTGATGCAAAATTCAGATCCTCTAACAGCTGATGAGAGGTCGTATCGGCTTTGACCGTCTTTGTCTGAACTGAAGCAGAGTTCGACAGTCTCCAAGATTCATTTGTTTCTGTCTGAAGCTGGTAATGACTGCTTTTGGAGATCTTTTTAATCATCTCCAACCTGCCACCCGTGAGCTGAGAGGCTCACAACCCACCCCTGCTGCTCAAACAACGTTTCTCAAAATACAGTAGATCATGGGCAATTTTTTGGAGGGCCTAAATCCTGCCCTACCTTTTCTTTCACACAATACACGGTGCTGTTTGTAGAGCTTTGGCCTCAGGCGATGACAGTGACCTGAGATGCACAAACTGCAAGATTGAGCAGGTATTTAATTCCTTTCTGCTCTGGATCCTGTGCAGCAGGAAAATGAACAAACAAACAAAAAAGAAAGAAAGTTTATTGTTTTTCTCTAAGAAAAATGCTTTGTGTTTTCACAACTGCCCTTCTATTTGCATAATGTTTACCAGCCGGGCAGGATGTCTTTGTAATTGTACCACACCAGAAGCTGTGATGGATGGAAAGCTTTTAATGTACCTATCATTCAACATCTGGAGGCAGCATGCCGAAGGGGGCTATTTCCCTAAGATGGGTGGGTCTGCAGAGGACCAACATCATACTCAAAGCTGGGGGGACTGAAAGCTATAGAGTGCAACTTAAGTTTTCCTGGAAAGAAAACAGGAATCCATGTGGCTGTTAATAATTATATAATGTTTCAGCGTCGATTCACAAGTCGAGCTGCATGGAGGAGCCTTTCACTGTCAACTGACAAGGTATCTCTTCACACCAGTGGAGTTTCTGTAAGGTGTCGACATATATCAAGCATATGTCAGATCTGGGGTTATTCGGTGTAACTGAACGCAGCCTCGTGCCCTGCAGCCACGGGGCCTATAGGTCATTGCGCTACTTGTGAGAACACAAAACCTGAAAATCAGCATATTTCTGTGACAGAGAAGAGGGTTGGAAATCTACCTGACTGGCCAGACATCCAGGAAAGTACAGAGGAACAGAACTTGGTGTACAAGTATGCACGGCGAAAGACATGCAAACTCACAAATTCAGCCCTTAAACCGTTGGGTGTCACACTCAGAATGCATGACTGCACATGTAAAGCTCATTTTAGTGCAACACACCAGTTTGTCCATGTTAAATCTGATTTTCAGGCCTCTTTCTTTTGAGAAATCCTAATTTTCAGGGCTTAGTGACACTGACTGGAAAATCAGTTACAAACAGAGTGGTCTAGGTTGCCTGTTTGGCTGTGTAATTTCAGCAAAAAAAAAAAAAAAAAAAAAGAAAAACCTTCTTTCTGGATCCAACCGTGGAAACGCCTCGCCACAACTGTTTACTGCCAGAATTGGCATGCTACTTGTGAAACACTTCATGTATTTCTTTTCCTTATTCGGCCCATGTGGCTGTCAAACGACGAGGAGAAAACCCACCGTATGCAATGCAACACCACAGTAAACGGTCACACACTTTGTGGTAACCGGAGGATAATCTCACAGGGCATGACTGACGAGGGGTTGATGATTTAGTATGAGGTACTGCTGTTTCTTATCAGCCCTCTCCTCAATATTTTCATATTACCGAATGCATTCAGTGAGTTTTGCAACACGCCTGCAAAGCGTTTATTATATATTTCAAATTGTTTGGCGGAATTTGATTTATATCTCCTGATGTCATGCCTCAAAGGTTGCATGTCATCCACGGCAATTTAGAAAGTCAGCTGCAGAGGCGCATTTTGCTCACTTTCAAGCTGATAATCTAAGATTTATGATAAGAAACGGGACTGCTACAGATTAAATGGTGATAAGATAATTAAACACACAGGCCGGGCTGTGCACAGCGTTGCAACTCTCCTTGGCAATGGTAGCTGAGAAAAAGGGGATAGGCTGTTCCGCCTGTCGTTTGAATTTTTGATTGCAACCATCTGCAATATTGCTGGTGTCATTTATTTCCAGCGGCAGTGGGATTCGTACCTCCACTCTCCCAGTGGGGTTTGCCCAAGAGATGGAGTGCATATGTCTTTTTAGCTTGGCAACAGAAGGAGTGGAAACAAAGAAAGGGAGATATGTTTGAGTCCATAGAGTCATTCGCGGCCTTACTTTGCGTTGTGTAACGTCACGACTTAAACATTCAATATTTTTTCTCGGTTTTAGCGCTGCCATCAATCAATGAACTTATACTTAATTTTAAAAAGTCGTCCTTTAACTAAATAAGTTTAAAAAAAGCACATTTTTAAAAACATAACATTTTAAGGTCAAATACATTTTAAAACTAAATTACATCAATGCAGCACATGAATTTTCATCAATTAAAAGCATCTACAATCAAACTGTAAAATAAGAAAACTCCAAAAACTGAAAGGTTTTTCAGAAAATACTTTTGAACTTTTACATCCACGAAGCATTTTTATGAAAGAGGTCCATTGTCTGGAGCTGGGTTTCCCATCTGGACCGTGTTGTGCAGCAGCAGCAGCAGCAGCTGACTCTTGCCTCCTCAGACTGATAGGGGGTGCTGTAAGTCTGCTTGACTTAGCTCACTCCTGATAAGGCAGACTCTGAGCACCATCTTTGGGTGAATACAGCTGTGTGACACACACACACACACACACACACACACTGGAGAAACAAAGTTTGTGTACTATCGGCATAGACAGCTGGGTTTCATTGCTCTCATCTCGCTCTGTCTGGAAGATGGCATGTTTGACAGCGTCAGCTTTACTTTACCTATCAAACGTGTTCCTCTCACGCTGGAATTTATACAGTTCAATTAGACACCGTCTGTCACCATTAGTCTGTTATTTTGTTTTTTACGCTCATCTCAAACATTTATTTTTATCTCTTTTTATTGCATTGCATCACGTTTTCTCACAGGTGAGTCTTGGGAAAGAAAAGAAGGTGTCCAACTGCTGTCCCAGTGGCACAACTCCCACTGGTTAACCGCCTGATGCCCCCGGGCCGTGTTACTCAACCACGCCATACAAACAGCCCTCACTCTGTTTGTTTCAGTCAAATAGTGACTGTCAGCTCGTCGTCTTAGTCTCTCTCTCATGCCACCTGTCATGTTTTCAAAGAAGTCGAAGGAAACTCTGCTTTCTGGTGTATGCGTGGCACAAAAGGCCTAGCGTTTCCCCATGCAAATCTCTGGTCACAAGTTGTGAACTGTAGGTAAATGTGTGTTTGTGTTCCTTCTTCGCTGCCAAAGATTATGAGATGGAAATTATCTGGCAGACATCCAGGAACCCACCACCATTTAGAGAAAAGATATTTGGCATTGGATCATCACTCCAGGGCGAACTTGAAGGACTGGAACGTACATGTGTGAGAGGAGATGTGTGGGTGGATGGGTGATTGGGCTTAGAGGGCGGGATTCCCGTGGTGAGAAAATATCTGAAAAGAGGGGTAAGAAAGTTATTAATTTCACATCTTCATGACGCTGATAACAGGTTTAGGATCCTGCGCTCTGATAGCTACACACACAGAGGAACACACCTAATCTTTGCAATTATTAGAGTGTCATGTTTGGGGAAAGAAAGAAGAAGAGAGGAGGGAGGGCTCCGGCACCTCTCCCTGCGCACTCAGACGTCCCTCAGAGTCTCTGGAGCTTCAGGTTTCCTCTGGGCTTTTAGGAGGTTTCCGTACTGGTACATCAGGGTGGTGTTAGAAAAAATAGAGGCTTGTCCATGAGGGATTAAGCTAGAGCAGAGCAGAGGAACGAGGGAAGAATGGTTATTAATGACCGTGTCAGATCTGGGAAGATTTACTCTTCAACAAGACCTCAGGTCTTTTTTTTTATGGATTTTCTGTCTGTAGAGAATATACAAGCTCACCTGAGTCCCCAAGTTTCCTCTGCATAAACACACACATATACATGATGGTGCGGCCTCCTTCGCATGACGCTTTGTTCTGCTCGAGCTGGGGCTCCCACGTGGTGAAGGCAGCCGTCTGGCTGTGACAGCTCCGAGCAGCAAAGGCCCTCACCGGAAACCCAGCCTGCACTGTGAGATGAATGGCTTCCTGGCCGCACAAACACACAGGCAGATACACACAAACATGTAGAGTACTGTCACACCCACGCAGATCTCTCACCGATAAGCCATGCAGGTGTTTCTGAAGCTGATCTAGAAGATTCTTTTCTCCATAAAAGTGTTATTTCATTCCAGATTAGAGGATCATCACTAAGCAACCTCCATTTTTTATTTCTCCAGCAGAAGCCAATCATGAACCGGGAACGGGTTCTCTATCTCCAGAGCCGTCCACCCCCAGCCCCCGGAGATCAGGAGAGCACGACCTGTTGACCTGCGGTCAGTGCCAGGCCAATTTCCCTCTGGGCGACATCCTGGTTTTCATAGAGCACAAGCGCCGTCAATGCCGGGGGCCTGGCATCGGACCGCAGTCCTTCTCCAAACCGGGAGATGCCGGCGGAGTCATGGGCATCTCCTTCTCGCCGAGAGCAAGGTCTCTGGATCTGGGGAGGGGTCCAGTGGAAGTGGGGATCCAGGTGACGCCGGGAGGAGAGGAGGACGTGGAAAGGAGGTTGACTCCAGCCAAGGGGATTTGCCCCAAACAGGAAAGAGGAGGTACATATGAATAAGACCGTCAGTCTGCAGCAAAGCATCTCTCAAACTACGTATACACCAGGCATGTGTGTGCCTGTTGGGCGTGTTCAAGAATGCCTTTTTTTGTATGCGTGTTTAGCACATGATGTTCATGCAGCTCTGTCACTACCCGATTTGAGCGCATGAACTCACATGTGGAAGAGGCTTGGTGCAAATCTCCTGAATCTTGACACAGACTTTTTCTTTCACAGTTCCATTCCGATATATGAAAGGCTTAGTGTCAGAAACCACAAGAATAATTTCTTCTTCTATGATCGACTTTCACACAGTTGGCGCTTCTGTGTTTTGAAAAGGATGCCATCCATACATCACTACCAAATCCAAGTCCCTGATTGGTTAAAGTTAGACTTCATTCTGCACGTTTTGTATGTAGAAGACTTAAAAACTTGCGTAGTGACGCGGGAACGCGAGAGTTTTGAAAGCCAAAAATTATTGTTTACGTAGACTTTTCATCTGGAAGCGGTCGCTCGAATGCCCGTTGTGAACGTAGCAACACACGACCAAGACAAGATAGGTCTCTATAGAATCCTAGCTGCTTTTTTAGCTGCGGTCTTTAGAAGGGATTAATGTGTGATTTTATTAGTGACTGAGAGCTGCACTGAGTGTGTCTTCATCACACACAAACATAAAAAAACAAACGAGCCTGAAGGACTTCTTCAGCTGAGACCAATTGTGAAAGGCGAGGAGGAAGGTGATAGAGGAGCCACCCCCAGAAAATGTGCATGTGTGTTTTTCTTCGCTTTTTGTAAAGAAATCCTGCAGCATATGAAGAGGTTAGGAAAGCTGATTAAAATTCATATGCGTGCATGGTGAGGAGAAGAGGATTAATAAAGCAGCGTGGCCGATCATCTGGCTAAGAGGAGAATGGGAAGGCGTTCAGAGGATGGGGAGGGCGGCGGTGGGGGCGAGGCCTGTAGACTGCCAGCGCTAGAGGGATTCAAAGTTATCAGGGGAGACAGTCACCATCGTACCCAGGAGTGGATGAGGCTGTCCAGGATTACTCCGGCAGACTCCCAGCTGAAGGAGGCTGTTTGTTAAATGAGAAAGTCGTCGCCACGGTGCTGCACTCTTATGTCATGTTGGGGTTAAGGTGGCAAAGAAGGGGGCTCACCCTAAATCATTTCTGATTGTATCTCTGCAGAGTTGCTGCACTTTTGATTGAAAGGGAAGAGTTATTAGAAAAAGATGTTTCCGTGGCTGAACAAATTTGTAATACATTTGCATGTTAGAAAAAGCAGAGGTATGCAGACATTGTGACAACCGGCTGGGCCAGCCTGTTTTTAGCAGTTTTGATCAAAATCTACTTAAGTACAACTAAAATTTACACCCAAAAAAACCATATTGGTTTGCATTTAAGTACATACGGTACTGTTTTTAAAGCAGCAAATTTATTTGTAGAATTTAAAAAAAGCAGTTTATTAAACCAAATAGTGGCTGCTTTGTCATAGATCTGCATTTTTTAAAGTTTATTTAGTTTTATATTGGTTTTAGAATCAAGATTTTTAAGGTAAAATAAATCATTTTTTAGCTACTTAACCGTTATAAATCCGGGGCCTTTTTGAGCTTTTTTTTCTACTTTACAATTTGCTTCAAATATTTAGCATAAAACTGGCTTTTTGTGGCAGTATTTTACATCCATCTTTTTAACTAACTCCAGATTCTTTTTTACAGATATACTTTTGATTATATCACACAAAAATTCCACAACGAACTTAAAATTGTCCAAAATTGCAATGCCAAGTGCTAAATTTAGTATTTGTTTGTGCAAAAATTCCACCAAAATGCAGTTCAAACAGTTTATGTTTTATAACAAAGTTAAAAAATGCAAAGACAAAATAAAAAAAATGTTAAAATCTACAAATAAAGCAAGACAAGGACAAAACTATGTGAAAAATGTCTAAAAAAAACAGGCCACTAAACCATGTACAGTTTCAACTGCGTGTCATAACTCTTAGTTTAAACCAAACATTTTGAAGTTAGAAACTTTTTGAAACCTTACGTTAAATTCTGAATAAAAACTTCACTAATGGGGGGGTCGTTTTCATTGTAAACAGCCAATAAGATTGGCAAACTCAACAGTGAGTTCAGGGGCAAGTAAGGGTTAAAAAGAAAAAAAACTAACCAAAGCTAAAGTTGCTTTAGCTCTTAGTTTCTGAGTGGATTGTCTTTTCCACTGTGAAAAAGCTGCAGCAAAAACACCTGAATTCATGTCAGAAATGTTACCGCATAAAAGCGTTGTTACATCGTTTCTAAACTCTGCAGGATGCCTTGCAAGAGTCTGCACAAACATTTTATTTAAACCAAAGCAGGAAAAACTTTTTTTTTTTCTACCTCACCTCTAAAATCCTGTGCAACCACAGATGAAAAAGCTGAGGACAAAAAAAATGTATGTACTTAATTTTTAAGCAGGAAAGCAGCATTTTACTGTAAATTCTCGCAGAAGTGCTTTAATCGGTCTGGCACCAGCTCAAAGTGAAGAAAAATCTACTGAAAGTGATGCATTATATTGCATTTTGTCTGTCAAACTGGTCAGAGGGAGAAGCATGCAGAAAGAGTGAGTCAGCCTGTTAGAGCAGCAGTCAGTTAGTCATTCAAACAGACAGTCTTATCACTAAGAGAACAGGACATGAAAGCACTCCAAGCCTCAAATGAAAGAGAGGAGGAGAGCTTTGTTCAATGCATTAGATTACCACTCAAGGCAGCACCAAGTTTCAACCAAATTAGATTACATTATTAGGACTAATTAAGTCCAAAGTGTTGGAGGCAGAGGCGCACATCCAGCGCTTAGCTTAGAGGCTGAATTGCACAAAAAAGTTGCCAACATTGAGTCAAATGTGTACTTACTAATGATGCTAACCCCCCCATCACCCTCCCACACCTCCTTGTATATTTTCTCCTCACCTGGCGGTGTTTTGTTACATCCTGTGCGGCCTCTTTGTCTGTCAGCCTACTCGCTTAGACTGCAAACATGCTGCCAGGCCAGCAGATTCAAACCTAAGTAGTTGCAAACGCACTGGAAGCCTCACCTTTTTTTTTTTTTTTTGGTGCGAGGTAGATGAAAAATGGCATTCCCCCACCCCCACCCTGCATCTCCAGAGATTCTCCTGCTGATGCATGCAGGATGTGTGGGCTTTGTAAAAGTACGGTAATGCATGTGGAGGAATGTGTGCACGTGAAGTGTCTGTGAAAAATTATGTGTGTAGTCGCGCAAGTGAGAGGTTGTTGCCGAGACGACCCTTTGACCCCCCCCCCCATACAGTCAAAGCGTATGGACATCACGGCAGCCTGGTTCTGTCTGTGGAGTAATTTTTTTTGAGTAAATATTTGATTATTTTTCAATCAATTTCATATTTGTATAGCACATACAGTATAAAAGTGGTAGCAACCTAGGTGCTGAACACAAAGTCAAGTAAAATTACTTAAGAATAAAATACAACAAAAGATACAAAACAATGAAAGCAATAAAACAAATACAAGCAACTAAACAATAAAAGTAATTAGACTAAAGAAACAATAAAACAACAAAAGTTAACAAGCGGACCCTTTAGATCTGCTGCCTGAGTAAAAAGATGAGTTTTTAAAAGTGACTTAAAATCACTGAGGGAACTGGCAGACCTCACAGAAAAGGGGAAAGCATTCTAGAGTTTGTTAGCTCTTATTGTTCCCGTCCACATGTGCTGCCTTTTTTGGAAACTTAATTTCATTGTTCTGGAGTTTCAATGGGGGGGTTTGGTTAAAAATGTGCCACTCAATCAGATCCAAGGATCCAAAAGAGATAAGCGCCACTTTAGAACTGTCAAATCTGCAGTAGGAGTGTTCTGCAAATGCGAAAGTGGGTTAAGTTCATGGTTTTTTTTTTAGATCTGTTAAGATCTGTTTTTATTATTCTGTGCTAATGGGTAACGACTGATATATTTTTCACTTAAAATGAGTCACAGGGGTTTCCTGATGAAGGAGAGTGTGGTGTACCTAACGAATGCATCAAACGACAAAGCACAGGTCTAAATCTGCAAGTGCAGATTCACTGCTGCTCACCAAAAATCCACTTCTCCATCCGTTCAAATGTAAAGGTCTTCCTTTCCTCCTCTACTCCCCTGCTTGTCTTTTTCTTTTTTTTTCTGACCCCCCCACCCAATGCTCCTTTAATCACCTGGCTTGCTCTCATTTCCATATTAAATAGGCTTTAATCATGAAAAGCAATCAGGCTTTTGCATATTCATACCTTCCTCTGTTCGCCGGCTTCCCCGTCTCGCTCTAGTGCCAAGCAGCCAGTAATCAGTAGGCAGGCGGCGTAATGCCATAGCCCCGGCCCATCGCATGAAAACACACACTCTGCGTGAGTTAGAAATAACTTCACATGCTACTTACGCATTATCTCTCCTCCAAGAGAGCGAAAGGGAGAAGGGTGGGAGATAAAAAAAGAAAGATGGCGAGACTGATCCCTGATTTGAGCGGCGAATATTTGCACTGAGGCTCAAGGAAAAGTCGATTTGCATAATGACTTTGTAGTTTTGCATTAATCACATTTGCATATGAAAATGCGTTAATTACTCCTGATGATTTTTTTTTTTTTACTTACTTCATTTGATGTCCAAGCTCTGAGGTTGTGATTAGGGGTCACATGGTGGGAGTTGTGTAGTTAGTGTGTCCATATGTGTGTGTGCAGGAGAATTCATCTAATGTCTGCTGGAGGGCATTTGTGTCTATTTTCATGTTTCAAATTCGCCTGTGTGCTTCTGTTTCTGCAATTTTCCTATTTAAGGTCACGCACCAGCTTTTAAACTAAAGTTACATGTTTTTGTAATATTCCTATAGAAATATAAAATTTTGCATTTTGGAGAGTTCTTCCAGACTTGCTGTTTTAGGTTTTGCATTTTTCTGCATGCAGATCTCTTTGTGCAGACTTACAGTGTGAATACAAAATTAGGGCAAAACGTGTTTAGCTGTAAAATTTATTAAAAAGCAAATTGGGGAATTTTTTGGACCTAATTTAATCTGCATAGATGCAGAAATTGCAAACAAAGCAACACAATTATTTTACCAATACACTGAAATAAGTCAATAATTCTTACACTATTGACAGATTTTCTTGAAATATGCAAAAACAATCTGCCAAAAGTGGTCTTTCAAGAAAATAATTCTAGCTACTAAGACATGTTTTCTCAATTTAAGACTATTTTGTTATTTAAAAAACCTTTATTATTAAGATTATTTATTGCAAGACAGAAAATAAAACGTTACTTTCTTAAGAATCAATTTACTTTTACTGAATTTTATTACTCCACCACCTTTTCTGTTTGCCAAATTACAGTATACGTGTCTGTACCTGTGCATGGGCCCCTAGTGTAGTTGGCCCATAACACTGCGTCTCAGACGGGACCACCCCCGAGGGCTGTCTGACTCTGCTTGTGTCTGTCTGCTTGGTGCAGCAGGGTCAACCCGGTCTATAAGGGAGCGGCTAAAATGGCCCAGCTGCAGATTTATACACATGTGCGAGCAGGAAAACAGAATCACACATGCACGGATGCCGATAAGAGCCCCCCCCCACACACAGAGCATATGCAAGAATGCACACAGAGACTCTCATCTCCTGTTAAGGCCTGCATCTCCCCGCGCTCTCACACACACACACTGCTTAAAGGCTCCCACATGAAGGCATCAAACACTCCACAGCCAGCTTTATGGCACTCATATGGCAGCAGATTTGATATTTTCCTACCACAGCGGGGGAATAAAACTCGCCACTAATTTGGACTGCGAGCGCCACTGCTAACTTTCAGCATGTGCTGACTGACTGTGTCTTCCAGATGTGTGGACTCTTTACTCCTTAACGGCCTCGCTGAAGAGGCATTAGAGAGCTCACACCCCGTTCCCGTGTGCAGAGTGTTGATGGCTGTGCGCCGTTCGACACAAAGTCGTGGAGCTCAGAGGAAAGTGCTGATGAGAACTTCTTGCTAAAGACTGTCAGTTGTCACGATGTGTTTATGTTCTAAATGTAAATAGCTATAATAGACAGTTTGAGGGCCGTTTTGACAGGCAAGCTGTGCAGAAAAGCAACTTTTTACGTAAAGTCACAGTTTAGGAAGAGAATCTGATGCACACGAGTTAAATAAGAGCAGATTTTTAGCTTTGAGAAGGATAACATTTTCTTTTCTGGGAAAAAAAATGCTGTCAGACAGGGTAATCCTACTTGCCACACAGTTGTTTTCTTCTCCACTTATCTTATTAGCGCCCCACTCTGATTTGGCCAAAATAGTGGAGAAGAAAATGAGGAGACACTGTCATATTTTTTTGCTTTTTTACTGGCTGCTTCACTACAAGAGATATTGAAAGCCCCTTTAATGGGGCTTTAACAACTCTCCCTTATTTTGTCCACTTATTCCTTCCCGAGAGAAAACTTCAGACATGACAAACATCATCTGGATTCATGCTGCTTTCATAAAAAAAAAAAAAAATCAGAAATGCCCTTTTTAAGATTTCCCGTAAGCAGCAAAAGCTGCACAAAGGTTGGAAAAGTTGAAAGTTTCATTTTAAAGGTCATTGAAACTTTCATTTTTCTTTGTCACTTTGAGTATTTGAGATAAATGACACTTTTTTATTAATATACTTTTTCCATTGCTTGAAATAATTTCTGTTTAGTTAAAAGGAGAACCTTCTTTTCTTTTTTTTTTTTTTAAATAAAGCTGATTTGATAGTAAAAGACAAAGCATTTGGTTTATTTTTCTGGAGATGGCACCTTCAAGGTCAAAGGCCCTACACTGCCCCAGTGTGTTGCCGTAATCCAAAACTTCCCAGAAAGCTTCTTCATCTGTGCTGGTCTTTCCCAGGGCAGAGCTGCACACGCCAAAATGAAATAAAGTCTGAGATGTTATCAGGGCTGATTGGTGCCAGCAGAGCTTGTCTGGGCCTGTGGTCTGGTGGGGCAGCGCCGGCCCGTACCAATATGAGAGTGTGTTTATGTGTGTGTCCTGGAGGCTCCAGATAGATGAAAGCTTGCTCTAACCATCAGCTATGCAGGAGCTGTGCCAGCAGTCAGAAATGTATCAGCGCGATAACAGCCGTAGACAGACAGAACGAGGAAAAGAGAAGGGCAGATAGAAACTAGAAGGAGAAAGACAAAGAAAAAGAGGCCAATGCCAGAGGGGAAGGCCCAGGGCTAAATTCAGCCCCATGGTGTCACTTCATAAATATGTGCTGGGTATTAGATTTATGCCTGCAATTGTGTTTGACTGGCAGAATATAAGAGTATCTATCAGAGACAAGACAGGAGACCGTTTGACACACCTGGGTATGTTTCAGGACACTTACTGTGGAAGCAAGAGAACAGAATTCCCCTGGAGACACGACTGTTGCAACACTAATGATGTGCTGCTGGCATTACTGGATCACAACAAGATCTCATAAACATGACTAACCCATAGAAATGAGTGAAAAGAAAAATCAAAGACAAGGAAGCACATTACTCTGCTCTAGATTTACAATAGCTATAATTATTGCTTGTCATATCAGGTGAGAATTTATATATTTGCAGGACTTCGCTAAAAAATAAAAGGTCTTTAGTTGTGAAAGTGGAAATTCCGATTTTTATTGTTGCATGCATTCACTGCAAAAACTCAATCTTTGTTTTTAAGTTTTTAAGTTTTTTTCTTGTAAAAAAATATTTTTAAGAAAGTTTTTCCATATTAAATTAATCTTGTCTTAGTGACTAGAATTTTAGAAAAGAAAAGATCTTGGTAAGACCATTTTTAGCAGATTTTTTCTTATTTAAAGAAAAATCTGCCAATATATATATTTTCAAAACTTTTTAACTTGTAGTCATTTTTTTCAGATTTTACTTTGTCCTACCAATCTGATTTAAAACTTTCAACCCTTATATTGTCTTTGGTTAAAAATTGACCTATTTGCACACTAGAAAATGGGTCAATTTTGACCTGAACACAAAATAAAGGGTTAAACATTCAGTTTTTTAGTTTAGAAAATTGTTTAAATGCCATAATACAGAGCCATAAAACTCATAAGACCTGATTACTTTTTAAACGGATTTAAAAGATTAAATAAAAGTGGAAGATTCGATAATCTGATCACTTTTTGTTAACCTAAAAACTAAAGATAAATCACAATAGAGCTGCAATGCTTTGTCTGGACATCTTCAAAGGTTTACAGATTATGTTGTGTAATTTTCTATGCCTATTGTTTTGTTTGCATGGAGGCGGACTTCCTAGAAATCTTTTTAAAGAAACAATCCAAGTTTTTTTTAAGATAATTATTAGGCATTCTTTTAATTCTTTTACCCACTTCCGGTCTACTTTACCAATCAAAGGCAGTTAACTTTAAGACAATCAACACAAAACACACTCTAAGACATTATTGTGTGTGCAATAGAAAAAAAGATTAAGTGATTTGTTATAAAAAAAGTCAATTTCTACAAAGTTTTACCGATAAAAACTACTCAGTTTAAAGAGAATAAACAGGCATTTTGCCTAAAAAAAAGCAAAGACAAATTTTACTCTATTCTGTGATAAAGAGTAGTCCTGCTAATTCTATTCTTGAATGAATTTCTGATCATTTATCACATAGCTCAAAACAGGTGTGATGCTTTTGCGCGTGGTGAGGACTGATGCCAGTGACTCAGGCTGTAGAAAAACTCTAGAAAGAGCGTCACGAACACATTTTCTGACTTTTTTTTTCTCCTTTTGACTCGTGCAGAAACCTGACCTGAAGGATATTTTACTGCCTGTTACTTTTTGCTGCCCTTGCTAACGTAGCTGCCCTGTTTCCAAATGTTGTTGGAGATATCTGATCCCTTTTATTGTTCCTTTGACCTACATCCTAGGAGGCACAAGGGTCAGGGTGGAGTATCCAGGTACAGTGTGCAGGTGCATGCTGAAGAATCAATTTTCAAATCCAAAAACAAAGATTTTGTGCACAAATTTATAAACTCTGCAAAATATTGATTTAAAGCACACTGTTTCTTTAAATCCTCTCACAGGCATTTCAGCTGGTCATATTGGCTGCAGACACAAGCACATACAGATGTGTGCGGTTAGCAGGCCAAAGCTGGTTTGAGTTAGCATGGAGCCAGTCACAAACTGTGTGGGAGTCTCACCCCCTGCCAACTAAACTGCCACCCTCCGTATTGTCTTCTTATTTTCAGTACATGTGTGGAACATCGGAGCCTTCCTGTAGTTTACTGCTTCTTCTTATCTCTGTGACCTCGTGTGTCCTGATTAGCCCTTTTGATGACAAACAAGCCATCAGAGCAGAGGGGAGACGAGCATAAGAGGAGGCGGAGGAACAGGAAGGTGTTGTGAAAAGAAGGGGCTGAGGTGGGGGTCAGGGAATGAGGTGAGGAGGCTGGAACCCCTTGGGGACCCCTAGATCACAGCCATGCTAATGAGGAGCTTTGCCAGCAGAGGAGGTTTCAGCTAACCCCTGACAGGTGTAATTGCACGTATAGTCCCAAAGCTGGTGCATGGGTGTGGATTGGGGGGGGGGGTTTGCAGGGGCAAGTTTATGTCCCAGTGGCCTAACCTGCAAGCTGCTTTGTTCTGTGTGCAAATATGTGGCACTCTTGTCGGAATGTACTGCACAGCGAGGCTCAGGAATGCTGCAGTCCACGCATGTGACACCTACTGCAGCACATCCGAGCCTTGTTAACAACCAGCACCTGTGCCAGCTTTTACTTCTACATTAAAGCAGCTTTAATCTGCTGTGTGCCAAATAATTCACCTTATAACTCTTCAAGTGGCCTGGCATCCAGCAGCTGCTATTTTCCCATCATGCATTGCTTTTCTTTTTCGCGCCACAAGAGTAATTTGGCATCAGATTATTATCCTGTTCCTGCAATGTTTACTGTCAGATGACAGTCTTTCTTCTATTACAGTTCAGACCCCAAACCGGTTTAATGTCAGACGATTTCAGTTTTTTTTTTTTTTAGTTTCCGGTATCCCTTAACCCTGGGGGGTAAAGTTTATTTCATCCACTTTAAAAAATCTGCTTTAAACACTTTATTTGTACTCTACTTTTCAAGTAGGAACCTGATATAGATTTTCCTTTAATCCATAACTGTTAAAATTAAAGCTAAAAAATCTGACTTTTAAGGTGCAATGGATAAAAAAAAAACGGGTGTTTTCTAAATATAATTATAAATGTGATTCCACCGCAACTTTATTAACAGCAACAATAGACAGCTGGTTGCTGAATGTAATGTATTATTATGGTTTGTGAGACTCCTGGTTTTTGTCTGTTAATTGCAGTTTTCTTTTATTTTGAAGTGGATGACTCTTTTTCTGTTTCTACGGTGGCTCTGAAGTGCAAGTCACATCCACAAATCACTAAACGCAAAAACATTCCAGTTCACAGAATCACAAATCACAATGAGAATTAAAAAAGGAAAATAGATATTAAAGAACAGCATGACATCTTAGAAATCAAAACAAAATTCCAGGAACCAAAACGGAAAACAAAATTAATTTCCAGAAAACAAAATAAAAGGCAAAAAAATGAAACACAATAAAACCCCCTTAAAAGTATGATGGGACATCGCTGGTTGGATGATGGACAAAATCATCATCCAGTCAGCGATGTCCCATAATACCTACGTTTCGCAGCTTCTCATTGGTGTTGTTTTTTAACCTTTCATTTTGTTTTCTAAACCGTAATGCTTTTTTGAAAAATATATATTTTGCTTTTTTAACTGTCGTTATGATCTTTAAAATGTTTTTGCATCAAGAGATTTGTTGATGTGATTTGTATTTCGGCTGCACGGTGGCGCAGTGGTTAGCGCTCCTGCCTCACAGCAAGAAGGTTCCCGGTTCAAGTCCTGGCTGGGGGACCTTTCTGTGTGGAGTTTGCATGTTCTCCCCGTGCATGCGTGGGTTTTCTCCGGGTACTCCGGCTTCCTCCCACCGTCCAAAAACATGCTTCATAGGTTAATTGGTCACTCTAAATTGTCCGTAGGTGTGCATGTGTGTGTGTGATTGTGGCCCCTGCGACAGGCTGGCGACCAGTCCAAGGGTGTACCCTGCCTTCGCCCATGAGTAGCCGGGTTAGGCTCCGGCAACCCCATGACCCCAAAAGGGATAAAGCGGATTGGAGAATGAATGAATTGCATTTCAGAGCCACCATATGTTTCCTCACTGGATCGTTTCTGCAAAAAGAAACTTTCCAAATACGTTAGTTTTTTTTGTTAACTTTGCTATCTAGTGGATGCTAGTGACCTGACATGCAAGAATGAGTGAGACGTGCTGGGGAGAATCCAGTTGTTTTTTAAAATAAAAATTATTTTTAAAAAAACCAAAAAACTTCTGTCAGAATCAAATCAGAAAATAATAAAGTAGGTTGTGTTTTTTTTTTTTATCGGCGGCCCATCTGTCCCATGGACTGGAGCCGGCCCGAGGGTTGAGGACCACTGTTCTATAGTCATATTTAAGCCATTGATAAAGCTCCCAAACAAGAGGCCATACAATCTAAAACAGACTGAGACAGGAGGCTGAAAGGATGGACAAATCCACGTCTGCTTATTCGCCTCACATGACTTTGGCTGCACTGGCCATATGCAAACAGTCAATGCCATGACTCCTTATTCAGCCCCCTTCATTCGCTGGCATTTTGTTTGTACCTTTTTAGAGCAAAATAATGGCCATAAAAGGCAATCTGGAAAGAATAAAATCTGATGTAAAGCTCAGATCTCAGTCCCTGAAGACTGGGTTAATTGGCCCGGTGGTTTTGCTGAAGAAAAAAAATCCAGGGGAGAAGGAGAGCATTATTACTTGCCCACCTCAGCTCCATGCATGTGCCAGTGCTTTAATAACTTCCTCCAGGCCTCCTGGCCCTCAGCCCTCCTTTTGCTGCCCTCCTGAGCTGGTTCATAGTCTGACTTCTCGTTTCATGGCCGGGTCTGCCAGACTGAACACCTGGGCAGAAAAATAACCGGTAGTCCATTTTAGGTGAATTCCATTATGTTAAAAGGCTCACAAATTGCTGGCAAAACGACAAAAAAGCAGCAAAATGTTGCGCGGCGCATTACTGGATCCTGCTGCGACTCCATTTCATTTAACCTCTCACGTCGGCCTCATTCACACTCGTGCGGCGGGTTTGTGTGTGCATAGGGTAAATTGGCTGATTAGGTTCGGCATCAGTGAGCGCGTTCGGATGCGAGATTCTTGCTTTTCTAACTGGTAGTTGACCTCAGCAGTCAGCGGAAGCCTGTGCTTCAGGCAGACCACTGTAATTACCACAAAGTGAACTACACCGTGATCTGGCATGATTCCTTAATGAAGGCGTTTATTGGTCAGTGGTACTCTCGGCATGGCAGCATCTATTTGTCTGTAATCTCCCTTCCCCTCCTCCACCTCTTCTTGCTTGCTTGTTTGGGAAGTTGATGAAATTTATCTTTGGCTGTCATTAGGCAGCTGCCACTCTATTAGCTGCCACGCTTCCTTTAACAGCATATGGCATGCCTGTGTAAGATATGACAAGATGCAAATGCGCTGCTGTAATGGTGGGGGGCTCCTGGTGTTTGATTGGGCTGCTGGAGCTGATGGCCTTTAGCTGAGATTAAGAGAAGAAAAGACAGAAAAATGCAGATAAGATGGAGAAGAAACGCACAAGTTAGATCATCCATCCTTCTCTCATGTCCTAATTTAATATTGATCCTCCCAAATCTATGACTTTTTCTGCCAGAGGGGGGACATGCATGTGGCCCTCTACTTCTCCTTTTACGCCGCTCCTCCTCCTCCTCCTCTTTCCTTCCGTCTCTGGCTCTTTTCTCCCCGTCCAAGCTGTTAAGCTGTCCAGCTCTCTGCTGCCAAGCGGCTGTGTGAAGCTCAGCCAAACTAAACACGGGCAGGCAGCCCACCACTCGCCCCACGCATACACACAGGGAATACATCCACATGCGTTTTCGCACAGGTCCCGACCCACACAAACAGCGAGAGTGACGAAAACACCAGATCGCCGCTAATAGCGGAGAAAAACCAACGGAATCAGTAAATGAGCCCCTCATTAACTTTCTCTGACCCTTTATCCCCAGAGGAAAGCCAAACCAATCACAACGCCAAAAGCAGCTTCCTGTAGCAGACACTGATCCAACATCAGTGTTCACTCATCTGTTCTGCGCGAACGAGTGTTTATAAGGAACAATGATGGAAAAGAAAATATTCCTGAGCTTGTATCAGTGTCTGCTGTGTGTTTTACATTCGCCAACAAAGACTAGCTTTGAGGCAGTCGGCCATCTTAAGGAGCATTTTTTGATTCGTTGGCTTAGCTTAACTTGCCCCTCTGGGCTTCAGGCTTTAAGAAACTGGACCAACTTAATTCCTTTTGCGGTAGCCAATGACGGTAAAGTAGATGCAGATGCAAACACCGTGGAAATGCTTCTGCGGGGCAATTCTGTACTGAATTAGATGAATCTCCAGCAAAGCTCTTTTTGTGAGTCACAAGCACTGACAGGGCTGTGCCACAGTGACTGATGGATTAATTTGACATTATTAAGTCCCTCCATTTAAGGGGGTAATTTGTCAGGGAGTGACACACAGTTCTGTGTATATATGAGCACGCAGCCACAACAAACTTTACTGTACCCACTCCTACATCATTGACGTAAGGCTTCGTTAGATGCAGATGGGTGTTTCAAAACCAGAAAGGGGTTTTATTGACTACCAACCTCCTTGTGTCTGATGCCTCCTCTCACCCCACCTCATCTACCATCGCCTCCTATATTTCTGCTCCATGTGACCCTTTTTGGTTCTTCTGTCTCCATATGGAAATGACAGAAAGGACAAAATTGATTTGTATATTAAAGCCCGGCTGAGAATTGAGAATTTGCATAATGCGTCATAGCCTGGGGCCACACCTGTCACCTATATCAGTTTGTAGACACATGAAGCCTTCTAACACATAAAAAATGAAAAAAGTAAAGTTAAAAAATAATTCCCAAGCACAACTCGACACAGTTTATGACTTATTTTATTTGTGGTCTAAAGCAGTGATCTCCAATCTTTTTTCAGATCAGTTTAATATCGGAATTCTCATGTACCAGGCTGATTTAGGTTTTTTTAGCTTCCAGTTTCCCTAAACTTTTGAGGGAAAAGTTTGTAAAATATCTTCAGCTGGTTTAAACTTTATTTTATGTAGGAACCTTAAAATGTGACAGATTTTCCCTTAATAAGTAACTGTCAAAGTGGAAGCTTAAAAAAATGAGCACGTCTTCAGCCTTGTCCAACATTTAAGGTGCAAAAAAGTAGCCTTAAAATAGGAAAAGAACACTAATCTTAAGAAGAAATCACTAAAAAGTAGTAAACTTATCTGTCATTTTTTTCTTAGCAAGAAATTGTAAAATCATATATCAAAATCTAGAAACAAAGAGTTCCACACAAGAATCTAAAACAGGAAAAAAAAGCTCAAAATGCTTACTGTTAGATAGAATTACCTAAAATTGATTGTTGAACAGTTCGATAAGTGTTTTTTCCTAGTTCTAAGCAGATAGTTTGTATTTTCCACATTTGGAGTTAATTCTCCTGATTGTGTCCGTTAAATGCAGCTTTCTTTTATTTTGAAATTGAAGGATCTTCTTCTGTTAGATCTTTTCCAAAAACGGTTTTGTTAACTTTGCTAGCTTTTAATTTAGAGGAACTGCTTTAGGAAAGTAGTAGATGGATTTTTCACATGTGACCAAGCAACTCAAAAAGGAGTTGAATGTGGTGGGGAAAATACAGTAGCTTTTCAAAATAAAACTCCCTTCAGAAACAGTTGTTTTTTGTTTTTCCTCTACAGACTGGTACCAACCGTCCCACTGACCAGTACCAGTCCACATCCCGGGTGTTGAGGACCACGCCTCTAATATACATTTTTTTTCTTTATTTCTCCAACAGATAAAGACGAACCATCCAGCTACATCTGTACTACCTGTAAGCAGACCTTCACTAGTGCCTGGTTTCTGCTTCAGCATGCCCAGAACATCCACGGCATCCGCATTTACCTTGACAACCATCTAGCCAACTGCTCGCTGACCCCTCGCATGGCTCTGCCTCCCCCCCCTGGAGCCGACGCTTTGCCCCGCTCCCCTCTCCCAACTTTCCTTGGTGACACCAACAATCCCTTCCACCTCCTTCGCATGGCTGCGCCCTTGCTCAGGGATCACCACCCTCCTCCGGGGTACATGGAAACCAGACTGCCTGCAACTCCACCCTTCGTGAGCCCCCCACCACCCCCCAGAGCACCAATGGATCGACTGGGACCAGAGGAAATGGGGCTGCTGTCGCAGCACCCCAGTGCCTTTGAGAGAGTGATGAGACTGGCCCCCATGGAACCCCCTTCCATGGATTTCTCCCGTCGATTGAGGGAACTGGCAGGTAACACAACCAATAATGGTGGGCCTACTCCTCCTCTCTCCCCAAACCGTGTGCCCCCCATGCACCGGCTGCTAAGTCCTACACTTTTCCAGCCTGGGGCCAAACCTCCTGGTTTTCTCCCATTTCCAATGCAGGCACCCACCCCCCAAGGCAGACATGGATCTTCCAGTCCTCCAGACCCACAGGGTCAGAACACGGCCCAGGCCAAATCCAAATCCTGTGAGTTCTGTGGCAAGATCTTCAAGTTCCAGAGCAACCTTATCGTCCACAGGCGCAGCCACACGGGAGAGCGGCCATACAAGTGTCACCTGTGTGATCACGCATGCTCCCAGGCCAGCAAGCTGAAGAGGCACATGAAGACGCACATGCACAACAAATCTGGGACTATTTCAGGCTCTCCTGAACAGGAAAGCAGAGGAGAAGGAGGAGAGGGGGAAGAAAAAAACAGGGACGGTGAACCCAGAGGGATGAGCATGGACAATGAGGAGGATGAGGAGGAAGAGGAAGAAGAAGAGGAGGAGGAGGAGGAGGAAGAAGAAGAGCTAAGGAACGGAAGTCGGCCAGATTCCAACTTAAGCGAGGACTCCCAGGATTTCGGGCAGAACGGGGAAAACGGCCCCAGACAGTCTCCTGAAGTGAAAGCTCTAAGCGGGGACAGAGTCAACGACAGCAGCAGCGTGGGCATCCTCCACCCGTACAACCACCTGGACAATCACCTGAGAATTAACCCCAACAAGAGAAGTTTGGAGAGGCAGCCAAATGGGGACAGAGGAAAGAGGGATGAAGCTGAAAGAGAGAATGAGAGGGAGCCAGACAGGGAAGGGGAGAAGCAGGAGGATCTGAGGCCCCAGATGAACGGAAGGATTAGTGTATCTGAAGCAAATTCCTTTCCTGGGCTGTTTCAGCGTCGGCCGACCCCAATTACCATCCCAAGTCCCTCCAACAACAAGAGGATCAAGATAGAGAAAGAACAGCTCGAGATGCCCCCGACCTTACCACTGATCTCCCCAGAAAATGTCTACTCTCAGCTGCTGGCTGGCTATGCAGCGTCACGCCACTTCATTAGAGAACCTTTCCTGGGATTCACAGATTCCCGGCAGTCACCGTTCGGCACCTCTTCCGAGCACTCCTCCTCCGAGACTGGAAGCCTGCGCTTCTCCACTCCACCCGGAGAGCTGATTGAGGGCGGGAGTGCTTCAGGCCGCAGTGGGAGCAGCACCCCTCATCTCCTGCGGGGACCTGGACCCGGTAGACCTCCCAGCTCCAAAGAGAGGAGAAACGACACCTGCGAGTACTGCGGCAAGGTGTTCAAGAACTGCAGCAATTTGACGGTACACCGACGCAGCCACACGGGGGAGCGGCCGTACAAGTGCGAACTGTGCAGCTATGCGTGCGCGCAGAGCTCCAAGCTGACGCGCCACATGAAGACCCATGGCCAGTATGGGAAGGAGGTGTACCGTTGCGACATCTGCCACATGCCCTTCAGTGTTTACAGCACGCTGGAGAAACACATGAAGAAATGGCACGGTGAACATTTGATGGCCAGCGAGGTCAAACTGGAGCAAGCGGACAGAGGTTAAGCCAGCAACCATCAAATATTCAGCATACAGTAGACACGCACACCAACAAAAACACACTCCTTACACTCACTCAGCAACGGGGCTTGGCTGGATTATTTCTCTCTTGATAAGAAATCTGATTAATTGATGTTCATCTTCTTTTTTTAAGCTGTCCAAGAAACTGCCACCTGAGAATATAAACAAATAGAAACTTTAATAAGAACTTGCCTTGAAGGCCCAACTTGGTCCTTCTTGGTGAGCTGCTGGAGGATTTTTTTCAGTTATGAATCCAAGGAGCCTTTCTACTGTGCAATAATTTCTGTATTTATTGGATTTTTGTAATGATATTTGGCATGTGCAGGTACATCTTTGTGGGATTTCAAATGGAGTTAGTTTTAAAATGTGCTAAAACAACTTTTTTTTTTTAAATTCTAAAAACTGAGAAGAGGTCATCCTTAAAGAAAATGTTCTTTTTTTTCTTCCTTTAAGGAAGTTTATTATCCTGTGAGAGTAAATTAACAGTGAGTTTTTAAAAGACAAAGTAATTGTTTTCTATTTTACCTGCAGCAGCGGATTACAATCCATTTCCTCATACAGGCCTATAGCACTGAATGTCAGCCTGACAATAAAACGATGTACTGGATTTTAAAAATCCAATCTTATCTTAAAGACCTGATAAGTTCCTAATAATTTATTCAGGGAATTTGTCCTTTTAAAAAAAATTGGCAATTTATGAAATAATTTCAAAATGCAGTTACTGTATTGCCGTCCTTTCTTCGGCGAGGACATAAATAAAGGTTGCACTTAGTGGATTTACCCTTAACTGATGCTTGGTACATTCCTGATGTAGGACTAAACCACCATATTTAATGTAAGTTGAGACTACTCGTGATTAATGTGAGAAGGAGAGCATTCCTGTTTATGGTTTGTAAATATGTTCTTTTTATATGTTTAAGTAGCCCTGACTGTACATGATAGACGGCCTAAATGTAAACAATCAGAGGACCAGCTGCTTGCATCATCCACCGTATATGCTACATGTGACATTGTTTCTTTATCAGGCATTTGATTTGATTACCTTCCCTTCGAATCCATGTTTTTCTACCAGATGATAACAAAAAAAATGGTACTTCAACACTTTCTGAATCCTTCTCCCTCTTGTGTCCAACTCTTTCTGCATCTCCCTAAGACTTAAAAACCAGTTTTAGATGTTTTTGTTGGAGTCTTCTCACTCGTCACACACGGCGATGGTATAACTCCCAGTAACAAATTCAGAGAAAGCGTATATGGCTTTTGGGAATTTTATTTTCCACACGTTGAAATGAAAATGGTGCAAAAAAAGGTCATATGAGTTATGATAATTTTGAGCAAAGCTGCACTAGGGGATGGTCAGACGACCTTGAGTACGGGCTATTCTTATAGCAAAAAAAAAAAAAAGAAAGATTGAAACAGAAATGAAGATGTGTGAGAAATAAAATGGAGGGAGGGAGAGCAGGACCTTGACCAGGGAGAATAGTCATTCAAATGAAATTGCAAGCATATGAAATGTGTTTTTTTGTACTCGATTGTACATCTACTGGCCACATCTTATAACAAACCAGCAGATTGAGACAGAGTGAGCGTGAGAGGGAGGGAGACAGCAAAACCACATGAAAGAACAGGCAGAGCACATCTTTAATTTTAGCACTGCAGTTGTCAGACATGAAAATCACCGTTTCGGAGTTTGACCTGCCACTTTGGCCTATTTTCAGATTTTATCTCTTACACTTTGCTTTAATGTAAAAAGAAACTTGCCGTGCTTTAAAAGCAGATTTTTTTTTTTTTTTTTTTTTGCAAACCCCCCGTAAGCTTTGGACTTCTTGTAATGCAAAAAGAGAGACTCAGAGGATGCTCACACATGCATGAGAGTCACAATCAAGGTGCTGTTTGAAACACCAAGTCATCATTCCCAGGTCAGAGTGTTGTCACAATGAGCCATAAAAAAAAAAGAAAAAAAACTCGCAGAGACCCAAATCACTCATGGACATTCAGTCTTACAATATGTTTACATCATTGAAGTATGCCATTAATGAAAGACTCTGTGTTTAGTGTTTTAAAAATGATGATAAAGTATTGTTTTCTCCAATATTCTTGCAATTTATTTGACCGCCATAGCATTTTCTATAATTAGCCTGGTGGAGGGGTTTTATCTACATGAGTATGTTTCTGTATGATTGCTTGTTCACAGTATGGATGTTGTTTTTTTTATGTAGTTTTGCCAAATTATGGAAGATTTGTTTTTATTTTCTTGTGTTTATTTTAATCTTAGCTTTTGAAAATATCCTTTTTTTTGTTTTTGTTTTAAAGCTATCCATCATGGATTTAAATCAAATGAGAACCTTCAGCTGGAGAATACAAGGGTGTTTTTTGTTTTGCCAGATGCATTTTAGGAGACATTCACGGCCATTTTGTTTTGATGCTTCATTTCTTCCTGTTTGGTTGAAGGTCTTGTGATGGCACTTAGAACTGTATTTTTTTTAAAATATATTTTCACAACTTTCACTAACACTCTTTGTACAAATGTTTTTCTTTCGTTTTTCTTCTTTTTTTGGGCGGGGAGGGAGTGCATCATTGTGGAAAAAAAAGGTAATTTCAAAACAGTACACATCTGCTGTTTTGAACATATATGTATTTTTGTAATGTGTTGAAAAATCAATACAAGAAAGCCAACACTTCAATAAATGTTGCAATTGCTCTATGATGGAACTTACTTTTCATTATTATTATTATTTCTTTTTCTAAAGAGATTTAAACTGCCTCTTAGTCTAGTTTTTTCAAATTTATAGATAGACTTTGAAATTTAAGATATTACTGAATGTTAGTGACTAGGTGGACAGTCAGTCTAAAAATCACATCTTTTACACCAACAGCTTTACAACAAATGGATGATGCTCCCAATGTGTTTCAAAGAATAAAGTCAGGATTAAAAATAAAAATACATTTTAAATATAAAAAAATCTGAAGTATATAAAGTCTTAAAGTGTCGCTGAATGATAACATTAGGCTGTGCTGATGACCATAGAGTGATGTATTATTGAAAAATAAATAACCTATATATGCACCTATATGCGTATATAAAACGTAATATACATGTGGTTGAGTTGAAGAAACTGATATTAGATATTGCACTTTCCTGAATCAAATATTGTACACATTGGTTGATTTTTTTTTTTTTTTTTAGAGTTTTAAAATTTTGTTTAGTAGGTTGACAGCTCTGGAAAAACAAAACAAGAGTTTTTTATGTCATCAACTGATTTGACAAAAAAAATGATTACAAGGCATGAACCTCCGACGGCGCCCCGTTGTTCTAAATATTTCAAGCAACTGAACTTTATGGAGTCACAGCAGATCAGAACCACATAATTCCCAAAATTTTTAAGAAAATAGTTTGAAATGCATTAATTAGCTCTGATTTAATCCTGGTTAAATGCATTTATGAATTTCTCTCTGAAATGCACCGCAAACAGTAAAATAAACCTTGTTTTTTTATTATTTTTTTTATTATTATTGACACAATGCTACCTATTAATACATTTGCTACATTAAAAGACAGCCTTTGCTGTACAGGGTGTCTTTCATTTTTAAATGAAGACCTTGTCAAAAGTTTTAAACTATTTCATATTTTGGAAAAGAAGACTATTTTCCCTTTATGTTTATGCTCTATTTATGTAAAAAAACAGCAGTTTGTTTATATTTACCATAATAGTGACAATAACATGAAAATGAAGTAAGGCTTTGTGGCTATTACTGGGTATTTGTCAGTTGATAATATTTGTAAAACACCAGAAATCCCAGCTAGCTATCTGGAGCAGTGACTTTTGAGCATGATAGCAATGACTGTTCCTAAAGTGAACAGCTAAATCAGTGGAAGGCAGGTGAGAAGAGTCAGGATCTGTTGACAATAAAAAGACATTTTAAACCAACCCTATGTTATTGATTTAAAATTAGATTTAGCATATAGTTTTGTTTGCAAACTGCATTGTCCTTCTTTTGTTGGTTTCGATAAGACCAAAAAAAAAAAAACTGTGCTGTGGCAAACTACTGCAGCAGCAATAAAGTTTTCTATTAAGTGACATCATTTTTGCAACTTATTGGTGAATACATTTTGGCGAAATGCAATTTAAAGCCAAATTATCTTGTGTTCCATCATCAGAAAAATGCCATAAAATGCTACATGAAACATAAAAAACAACACAATTAATATTGGAATAGGTCTTAAAGACACTTGGACACAGATGCCCCAAACCTCTATATCAGCTTTCTTTACCAGAGACATTAGATCATGATTCTGATGGTATTTTCTGTTGAAAGAGAAAATGATTTTGCCCAAATATTGGATGTGCAGTGTTTTGTGATGCTGTAGATCCTTAAGTGTACCATACTTAAGTGTATTGGTCTGATATCAAAGTCAGAAAGATCCAAAATCAGTTCATTAACAGCAGAAGTTGCCAAATATTTCCTCATCAAATTCGAGCTTTTAAACATAATTTCCACTGAGCGGTCCGGTTCGGTACGGTAAGGAGTGGTACGGTACAGTCCATTTAATTCTGTTTCCACTCAGATAAAGGGTCTATACTTTGAAAATCAACTTTTCGAGCGCCCCTGCGACAGACTGGCGACCAGTTAGTTAGGCTCCGGCAACCCCGTGACTCCGAAAGGGATAAAGCGGATTGGAAAATGAATGAATGAATGAACTTTTCGAGCTTTTAAGTGTATTGTACTGTTCATTTCTCACTGTAAAGAGCCCCAAAGCAGTATTTTGATCCATTCACGCATTTTTGAGTAATCCACCAAAAACCACCGCTCTGAGCCGCAGCCCCTCCCATACCCACAAAAATGAGTGGGTCACCATGTGACATAGACCAGTGAGAACACCCCCTTCCAGGAAGAGTCTCTGCCAATCAACAGGTGCTACAGCGACTCCACCCCAACGGTTCCGTTCCACTTTTCAATGGACCTACAACTGTTGGGGCCAACCTAAAAGATACGGCGCTGTTTGATAGGTCAATTTTACAATGGAAACACACAAAATACCAGACAGGACTGTAATGTACCGGACCGCTTAGTGGAAACAAGGCTTTAGACTTAGAGACAGCAAGCAAATATTACATTGTTCAATTGAGAACAAGCTAAACAAGACTTTCATGAACTCATGCCTTTTAGAAACAAGTAAAAAATGGACAGATTTTCTTTAAAAAAGTGGAAAAATCTGCAAATAGGGTAAAAAAAAGGTCACATAGAATTGTTATTTTAAGAAAAAAATTATAAGACATTATTTCTCAACATAATAATAATTTGTTATTGAAAAAATATTTTTGAGGAAATGATCTTGCAAAATAGAAAGACATTTTTCTTGAAACGAGAATCTTTAAGATTCAGTTTTAGCAGTGAACGGGTTGTTGTTTTGTTTTGTTTTTTCTGTTTAGCATTTTTGTTGAGCATCGAAACATTCTTATACTTATTCTAAAGAAGACAGGGATTTCTCCTGTCCTAAAATTAGTCTTTGATAATTTACAATGTTTGTAATTTCCCAGTTTCATTGTCTGGAACTAGCTAAAACATACCTTTACATTTCTCTGAAACACAAAGTTTCACGTAGACTGACACAGTCCTTACATCCTCCAGCTAATAAAGCAACAGTGAGAACAAATCTTTGTACCCACTACTGCAAAACCGATCAAGATTTTGCAGAAAACCTATCCAAATTTGATCATCATGAAATACCTGTTGGAGTTTTTAAAAGGTGTTGTGGAATTTAACTTTTTTTATGGTTAAAGTTCAATAAAAAGTGTTAATAACTTGCACTTTTCATTGTAGCGACAAGATGACAGATTAATTGAATGTAAACAGCAAAGAATTTACAAGACAATGTATTTCCATTCGAATATAAAATTTGATTGAAGTATAAGAAAATGAAGTAACTACATTTTTGTAAGGAAAATGTAAACCATTTGTTTCTCTCTAAATTCAGCTGTTGACAGTCTTACTTTATAAATGAGTTCTGGCACAAACCGTCAGGTATTTCTTGGTATGAGGCCAACAGCAGTCAAGTATGTCTTCACCTGAGCCTCCAGGCTACTGGAGAGCGTAGCAGAAGTAGTGTGTGAGCAACCAGTGTGGGTGTTTTCCAGCAAAGAGAAAGTCCAGGGAAAGAAAACACACACAACAGGGTGGAACAGAACAGCTCAGAACATTAGACTGATTTTGATGCTTTTTGTGATAAAAGTAATCCATTAAAGTAATCCTTAGTAAAAAATAAAGTAAAATTGATTTTCTCAAATAAACAAATGTCTCATTACTAATCAATATAGTAAAGATTACATATAAGTTTGGTCAAAAAAAAGTTTTCTTTGTTAGGAGAACCTCCCAGTGCCCTCATATGCTTCTGCGTGGGAGCAAAGTCCCCTCAGAAAGTTTTGGTGAGGAGCTATCATATCCTTTTTACCAGAGAGTGCTGGCCTACGGTCACAGACAGGGAGACGCAGAGCAGGGGAAGGGAAATCATGATTTGGAGTAAAACCACGTCCTCGGGGAAGAGGGTGTCAGCAAGGATTGCGGTTTAGGTCTTGGGCAGCATGGAACCACAAAGTCACCGCAGAGACCCTACGTTTTTCTGGATCACAGGGCTCAGGCCCCATGGCCTCTCTGTAGATATCCAGTTTCTAATCTACAAGCCCTGACCAGTACCCATTCGAAGGATTCTGCCCGCCCTAAGAGCAGGCCTGGCAGACCAGAGTAAATCTGACCCAGCTGCCAATTCTTGGGAACTGGGAGGGGAAAAAGAACTGGGCGGAGAAAGAGGAGAAAACTGGATGGAGGGGGATCAGGGAGAGTCAAAAGCAGTGTGGTCGAGAGTGGTCAGTCAACAGCTGTGGGTCTGGAAGACTGTCTCTTCTGGGAGAGTCTGACCCGTCGGAACAAAGCCTCTGCGGTTGTGTTGAGGATCTTGCTAAAATGCAGGAAATGAAGACTTTTTGCAGATGGAGAGCTCTCTGGGAGGTTTGGGTTTTTTACGGCACACAAGTGTCAAAGAGCATTAAAATGGATCAAAACAAGTAAAGAATATAGAATGCAAGATGTTTTTCCCTCGATATAAATAACAAAACGTGCCAGTTAAATGGTCTTGGTGAGATTTCTTAAAATAAGTTGTGATGACCTGCTCTTTTAAGACAAACTTAAAACTTGAAATTAGCTATGAATACCTACATTTACGCATATTTGTCTGGTAATTGGAAATGTGTCTCTCATAAAAAGATCATTATATCTTTAACACTCAGTCTCCCGGAATTCTGCAACTTCTAGAATTAGCATGGCAGTCATTTTGACTGCTGGGACATTATTTGTAAATAATAGGATTGTATTGATACGATCTAAAAGTATTTGGGAGGATAGGTAAAAACACATGAGAACACTAAATAAAAACTATAATGATTGAGTTTTTCTTTTTTTAAACGACACCTTCAGGGCTTTCTATAGATTAGAGCAATGAAGGCCTTTAGCTCATCCACAATAATATCCAATGAACTTTTCTCTCTGACCCTGTGTGCCCATTGACTGCATAAAAGAACTGGACTGAGTGCACCCTCCCCCCTGGTGTTACAAACCAGAAAGTACTGTTCTGGCTGTGGCCAAATGTAGTTTAGTTTTTTTTGTGTTTTTTGTGCTTCATTTCTATCAGAATGGAACTTCTGTGTTTTTGTGGATCTTTGTGTGTCTGTCATTTACAGGTGTGCTCATAGAGTGAGCATAAATGTCACCCTTATTTAGACAAATCCATAGAAATACACATTTTTAATAGCCTAATCATCTGTCCTAAAATTACTTTTAGTGTTAAGGATAAAAGTATAATAATCTGTTGTGATAATTTAATTGCTAAAACAGTTCAGTGGGCCATGACTGCTCAACCATCACCTCCCCATCCAGACTCAAGCAAAACTTTGACTTATCTTTTCTGTGCAGCCACACCTACACCGTCTGCAAGTTTCACTCTGATCCTTCTTTTTGTTCTTTCCTTCAGTCTCTGCTTCACTTATTCTGACTGTCATTACCTCACTTCTTCTTTCTTTGGGTTCTCTCTTGAAAGGGGCTCTTGGCTTAAACGTTAATTTGCTCCCCTTTTCTGTCGCAGCATCACCACAGCTCCGCTGGTGTCAGACCTCCCAGGTGGGAACAGGTAGATTTTTTTTCCACGGTGGGGAGTCTGCTTGGCTTTAAGCCTCAGGGGGGTCAGTGTAATTGTTAATATTGGACACTTACTCGTCACTGTGTAATAATAAGTCTTCTCATTGGATTTGGACTGCTACAATATCGTAAAAACAAACTGTCTGTAAACCCATGGCCCGCCAGCGAGATCTACTTTCATCAAGTGCAGACTGGTTTAATTACAGAGTATGCCAAACACCCATCCTTAACATGGCCAGCTTTTTGCTGCTGCTGTTTTAAACCCTCTCATTCTTTCATTGTGCGATAATCACAAGGGAATTGGTCAGCTTGCAATATGCTGATGCAGAATTTAACGCCGCTTTGCAAACATCCTGAGCATTTAAACAAACAGGCCACCCAAATTAAGTATTTAGATTAAAATCACCTCTTAAATAAAATATTCTACCAATTATTCTGATCTATGCTTGTTGATTTTTTAAAGCGCTCAATGTCTGGGCCTGTCAAACAAGATTCCACTTTCACATCAGTGATAATTGGCTGCAAACTGTGATTAAAGGCAAGTTTCAATACTCAATTTCACATAGTAATACAAATAACTCAGAAAAACAAGAATATTTCCGATCCTCAGATTAAATATATATATTTTTTTTGCCACCTAAAGCCACTATTTCACCGCCTGTTAGTCACAAATTAAACTGCATACTTCTACAAAAATATTTATTTGAATAAACTTTTATGCTTAAATGCACATGTGGAGCAATGAATGTCATGAATGAGATTTTGTGTGGAAAAATCTTACCCAAAAAAATACAAAGCTGAGGTTTTATTCTCCACACAGACACATGATCACACAGCTGACAGAAAACATGGGAAACATTCTAATGCTTCTCCTGATGTGAGCCTTGAATACTCTGAAAAAAATCATGCAACATCTTAAATTAAAGCCATTAAATTTGTCCTAAATTTGATCTTATCTCAGCAAAACAGATAAGTGTGTCAGAATATGAAATTATTCAAGATTATTGGCAAGTAAGGAAAACGTAGTCAATATAATCACAAATTTAAGTCGCAAATGGCGGTGTGTGGCCCACTACTTTTTACTCGCCTGCCTCTCCTGACTCGCCCCTCACTCTCTCCCTCTGCCTCTGCCAGCACGGTCAGAGCTGCATATGACAAATTCATGAACAGTGTTCAAAACATTGGCTTTTCTGTTGGATTTATCTTCACAGCAACCTTTTTTTTCCCTTCTTTTTTCATAGTAACAGTTCTGTATAATTTTTAGAAGAGTTGGCAAAAGTAAACTTTTAAAGAAATATTTTTTTGTTAAATATTTCTAATATGTTCATTTTGTTTATAATTTTGTTTCATTCAGTTTGAGCAAACAATTCATTCAATTTTCACAATATTTTGGTTAAGAAATGTGCAAGCAACCGGGCCACCGTAGGAAGGCCTCTTTTGTGAGTGAGGGATTTCTATGCGAGGCCTAAAGGTTTTTTTTTTTTTTTTTCCAAGATGGCAGCCTTTGTCCGATGTCACAGGTCTACAAAACTTCAGTTGTGGTTGTTGAATTAACCTGGTGGCATGTGTGTGTGCAGTTTTGTGACAATCGCTATAAAAATAAAAACCTTTTAACAATGGTGTGGGAAAATGTGAAAATTGCCAAATTTTACACTTTGTCACAATGGTCGCCAAGCTGTAGGTCCTGTGGCCATCCCATAATTTTAAAACTTCCTTTGGATGTCCTCAACACTTTAGATTTATGCAGTGGATTTTGAAATATTTTTTCTTAGGTTTCGAGAATTTGGCCCGATACTTTTTTTGGACGGTTTCTCCCACTGTGAAGTCATTTTTCTGGGGGCTGGGGGCTTCATTTTCATTGAGTACTAGAGATGTGTAAATGTGGTGGGGGGGGAGACATCTTTGCTCCAAAGTGCAGTAAGAAAGAAGCAATGCAAAAATAAGCAGGACTGCTGCGAGGCATAAAAACACTTTAATCGAGAAACTATTTGTTTATGCTTTAATGAAAATACATCTGTCATTTACGAACTAAAGTATTCAAACTTACCAATACAAGACTAATTAATCCAAGTTTGTTAGAGAAAAGGGCTTTAAAAAAAAAAAAAAAAAAAAAAAAACTAAAAAAGGGTCAGAGGAAAATTTGTTAATTTACTCCCTCTACCAGTCTTTAGTGCCAAGTCCTTATTGTATCAGCTGTATTGTGACAGGTGCGCAGTGGAGAACTTTGAGATAATTGCCATGTGTCTCGAGTTATTTGTTCCCAAAGCTGAAAGAACCTTCAGCAAAAATGGGAATATTTAATGGTTGCAGGAGGTAAAGGTAGGGAGACTGCAACTGTCAATAGAATATCTTTAGCAGCTCTATTAATGAAGCAGATGACTGGCAATCAGCTCAGACATGAGGACCACTGGCGGCAGATCTGTGTAAAAGCTGCTGCAGAAACCCTAAGGTGCAACTAGGAAGCGTCAAATGCAATAAGCAGAAGTCTGTCAAGATTCTTAAAGGCAATGTTAGTTTCTCCTGTTCATGACTGAACTCTGCTACGCTAGTGTTCAAATGAACTATGCAGTTAATGTGTACACCAATCCCATGGAGGTTCAATAGCAAGCCAAGGGTAAATGGCAAAGAAGTCACCCAGCACTTTTACCACAAATTCAGTCAGCAGCATAGCACTTAAGATTAAGCAAGCACACCAATACCAACAGAGTGCATAATTTAAAAGTGTTTATTGGCGTGAAAACAAAGCAAACCTTTGACCATGGGAGGAAGGAAAACAAAAAGACTGAAGGTGCAAATTTTTTTTTGCACAAAACTTGCTGGGTCCAGTCAAGATGACAGGGTCCCACTTAGTGGGAAATTCCAATGCATTCTTAGAAGAAAACCTGGTTGAAAACTGCTGCAAGACTTTTCTAGTCACATTTCAGACCAAAACCGATTTGTTGACATTTTCCAGTTTAGCCAGACTTCCTCTTCATGGCTTTAGTCATGAAGAGTCTTTGACTGTAGGGAATCGGGGCTGGCATCATCATATAGTCATGGGGATAGCCAAACAAAAACCCACCAACCGGAGGGCCAAAAAGGGGACTGCCAACTTGGACTCTATAGGGAATTCTGACCGGAACATATTGAAATGTTGGTCCTTCTGCTTCACTTTCACCATTGTAGATGCCACGGTCATAGATCTTCTCCACATAAGTCATTTCACCTGGCTGGAAGGATAACATGTGGCTTGATGGGGTCTCATGGCTGAAAGCAGGTGGATGAGGTTCTGACAAAAACCCTTGTTCGCTAGCAGGTGGAAAGCCATCAGAAAATGGACTGGGAGGTGAAATTACCCAGAAATCTGGAAACAGAAGAAAGTGCTCAGTTGCCTCCAGGAAAACACACCATCCAACCAAGTACCCATTGACACAAGTAGTTTAAACATGACTGTCAAACTGATTTACTTTGATTTGGGGGAGCTTGAGGGCTGCCACCATACACTTGCGGTAAAGGCGCTTCAGGTACCAGTCCCATCTGAGCATTGGGTTGAGCATATTGGGGCTTCCCATATGGAGCAACTTGACTAGAAGGATCAGAGGCAGTGTAGGACTCCAGTGTCACATGTGCTAATTCTCCAAGAGGGGCTTCCCAACTAGAAGCCTGGTCTGTTCCCTCACCAGAGTAAGGACTTGAGGCTAAAATTTGTGCCAAAAAATAAGATATACAAAAACCATTTTTAGATGCACTGCATTGGGCACACCCAAAGTAGTTAATTTAATCACTTTTTACCCGTCTTTGTCAGATAACTGTGAGTCACACCAACAAATGTGACAATGAGCCAAATACTATTGAGACATAAAAAGAGGAAAAAAGTCAAAAACATAAATTAAAATTGCAATTATTAAAATGGATTTTCTTAACAATAATGCTCACCCTAAGGCATTCAGGCCAGCCATCATGTAAGTACCCAAACTGTGTTCCATCAGCAGTAGATATACCCTACTGGTTGTAAATGACAAACAGCTGACTGACAGTGACTGGCACTGACCAATCACAACTCAACAACCCACAGCTGGTCGTCATTCGCCCTGATGATGCTGAATTTTGAGTCCCAAGTGCTGCTCCAGTTCCTTCATTTTCAAAGACGTTAATGACTTTTCGTAGCTTTTTTTTTTTCTTCTCAATGAAATGAGAAAATGATTTATATACATTGAAAAAAGCCATTTAAGATATACATCATGTAACAAAAAATGCAACAATCTAAGACTTAATTAAAAAAAAACTTTTTTAGGGGTTTTAACACAAGTTAAGCTTCTTAATCAGCAAACATTTCTCCCAGAAGCATGAAACCTTTCAAACTGACCGTCTTGACTTACAATTTAGTCAAACAGCAAAGCAACAAAAGTTGGAAATATGTGAGCTGGAGCCCTTCTTATTTTCCAGCAGTCAATAACTGGTTGCCAGAAATTCTCTTTACACACAATCCTATAATTGAAAGAAAAAAAAAAACAGATCTTTCTCTTGTGAATGTGCTACCAAATATTGTATTGATGTACAATTTTTTCTTGAGGTGGATGGTTTTTGTTTAAAGTTGGAAAAAAGAACTTTAATGTGTTGGTTATTTTTTTTAAAGTTGAAGGATTTATTTTCATTTTTCCATATTTCTCATGGTGTTGATTTCCTTGGTGAAATCAATGCTCAGAATTGTAAACCAATATGACAAAAATGCGCGATCTAAAGATATTTAAGGTTCATTTACTTTGGAGAAACATGGAATACATTTATTAATGAATTTAAATTGACAAATTGAAACAGCTCAAAGTTAATTGACATCTCAATGTTTTGCAGAACTGTGCATTTCATTGGCAACATATCAGCTTCATTTTTGAAGGGTGTTTTCAGACTGGACACATATGGTTCGCTTTTATGGTGGTGGTTCGCTACGATGTCGTCCCAAAAGCAACCTTATAGTTCCTTAGCAGAATTCTCTTAAAAACAATGCCATAACACCACAATGAGACAGCATCTCATTGAAATGTTTGGATGAATGCAGGCTCATTAAAACAACTTTTAACATGATACACTTATCCTACCTTCACAGCTGTTGTCTTGACAGTAGCCACAGTATGCATCAGCCGTAACAAAATAGGAAGTGCTGTACCAGACGATGACACTGTTCAGAATTGGTCAGTGAAATATAAAGTTTGAATCAGTGAAGTATCCCAACAAGAACTGTAAAGAACAACTTCCATTGTTTCAGCCTCTTGTTGCATTGCCCCACCCTCAATTCCTGGCCAATGAGTGAAAAGATGAGCTTTTCACCAGAACAGGGTAGTCCATTTGACAGTCTAGAGACCAAATGCAAGTTTTAGAACTCCATCTGAATCAAATTAGACAGATCGGACCAAGTGATTTTGCCAGTCTGAATGTATCCTCAAGTACCTTGTTTTTCTGGATGGGGTTGAACCCTAGCAGCTTTTGCCCCACTCATGCAAGGCCCCTGACCCCATTTGCCCCAATGTTGTGCTAAACAAAGCTTTATGGTCTATGTGCAAAAGAAGCTAACACTGCAGAATGTTTATTTTCCTCATCTCCGATCTTAAAGAAAAGAGATTTGTCCAGTTAGTAATTGCCAAATAAGCACAACATGCATTTTCTAAAGTTTAAGAAAAGCTCCCATTTTGTAAAACAGTGGAGATACTTCACAACCAACTTGTTAGACTTTGCTTATTTCCCCATGTCAGGTTTTTAAATTTCAGCCTTTGCAGCTAGTTGAGGTCACATGAATATTTAAATTGACAGTGATGTTCTAGTGTTTAAGAAGAGGAGATCTTTATTGGAGTCCAAACAGAGCTTACAACACTGACAGTGGAAGAGTCAAACCCTGAAGAGAAAGCCATCAAAATAGCATTTGTTGCGGTCAGAACATCAAGCTCCATTCACTTGCTGCTCTGCTCGAGCTGCTTGAGCTCTGCTCCAGGCACTCTGCCCTTCAGCAGGAAACCTTGCCAACAAGCTGTAGGCCTGGTCCTACCCAGTTACTTCTCCACCGAGACCATAAGCAGCCTTCCCAACACGGTTGGCACGTTGGGCAGACTGCTTTATGCTTTCAGATTGTGGGAAGGGTTGAGATTGCCAGGTGCTTGCTGGAACATCTCTGACAGAGTGGGTGTCACGCCACTGGTTCTTCCCATGCTCAAGACCACTGCTTGAGAACATGTATGTGCCCGGAGGACGCCGCCTGTTGAACAACAGGTGGTCAACAAGAGGATGTCCAAACCAAAAGCCATCTACATAGGGACCAAACGGCAGAAATCTGCTCATTGGAATTCTGTGCAAGAGCCGCACAGGAAAGTATCTGGAAGGTGGGAGACGCTCTTCTGTTTCCAAGTCATAGTTGCCATGGTTTTGCATCTTTTCCACATAGGACAGTTCACCTGGCTGGACCATTAGCGTGGGGCCTGTTGGATCCTTATGGCCGATGCCAGCCGGTCGGTGTTCTGTCAGTTTTTGAGAACTGGAAGAGGGAGTTTCACCAGAAGTTCTCCGAGGCGGAATAACCACCCAGCGAACTAGGAGACAAGCAGACTTTGTCTCAAAGATCAAATCCATTTACTGACACATGGTAGTGAGATGTTAGTACATTACCTTTGCTTGGAAGAGTTTGAAGGCTTGATGGTGATGCTTTTGGAGAACTGCCTTCAGGTCCTGGTTGCAAGAGTGCAGCAGGGTTACTAGGTCTGTAATGAACAGGAACTAGTTCCATGTGAGCATTGGTTTGGACATATTTAGGGGGTTCATGTGGAGCAGAGTGGAAAGATGGATTTGAGGCAGCTGAGGAACCAGACTCTGCACGTGCAAATCCACTAGCAGCCATTTCCTGGCCAGAACCGTAAACCCTGCGGGGATCCAAAGCTGAAGACAGAGTTAGACTTAAAGTTTCTGGATTGTAGGACTGCATTTTCAAACATTTGGTCACAACCATTGCATTATACCTTTCTGTGCAAGGAAGCCATTACTTGCAGAAGACAAAATGACAAGGATCCACACCCTGTGGAAAACACAGGCTTTTCAGATTATTTCAACCAAACCTGAACCCATGAACCCATGAACCCATGAACCCATGAACCCATGAACCCATGAAC